>RHLO01001144.1:0-32861 GCA_003719415.1 Aspergillus olivimuriae
CACCTCCATCTCTCTCTTTCTCCCTCCCTCCCCCTCTCCCTTCCCCTCGTCTCCTGCATGTCCCATCCTCCTCCTCCCTCTTCTATTCGCATCGCCCAATCGCCCCTCGGGGTCGCTGTGGAAGGGGTTCCGCTCTGAAGCTACCCGGAGCTCCCTCCGTCGCCATCCATCCTCATCGCTCGACCCTGCCTCGATTCCATCACCATGGATCTGCGCACCATTATGAACGCCGATGCTGCCGGCGCCGCTGCTTCCTCGCCGCCGGCGCACCCGACCTCATCGCAATCCTCGCGCAACCCGTCCGACTCGGTCATCTATCCTCCCCGCGACCAACCGGCCTCGTCTGCCGCGTATCCCTCCTCGGGCTATCCCCCCCAGCCGCCACCGTTACAGCGCCCACATGCGACTCCGGATCGCTCGTCCTCCTATGGCTCCCTGCAGTCGCCCTACCAATACCAACCTCCGTCCGCCGGCTTGGGCCCTGGCGCGCAACCCCAGCGAGGCCAAAGTCCGCCCGCACCCCTTCCGCCGCCCCCCCCATATGGCACCACGGCCACGCGCGACTCGTATGGCGGTGCCAGCACCTATGGCTCGTCGTCGCAGCCTCCGCAGCAACAACAGTCGCCCTACGCGCAGCAGCGGGCGCAATCGATACAGTTGGTCACGACCCCTGACATGTCCTCCACCCACCACTCATTTCATCCCAGGGAAAGCCCAACAGCAGCCGCACCACCTCCCATGTCCTATCCCTCGCAGCATTTCTCTCCGCCAAACCAGCCGTCCATGCCCGGCACTCCTCGGGGCTCCGTCGTCGCATCCTATCCCCGCAATACGCCCCCGTCGTCCGCACGACCGCAGTCCTCGGGCCACGACTCCCGATCCAATCGGGCATCAAGCCCGTGGGTGGGCTCCGACGCCGCCGTTCATATGTCGCCCACCGCCGTCCATCGTGTCGCACGGGCCGAGTCCAGGCCGGAAACAGTCTCCCGATTACACTCGGTGGGGACGGATCGGAGGGAGTCGGATGACAGCGTGAGCCCCAAGACGGCTTTTCCTCCAGGGTCTCGACACGGGAGCTCGGCCGGGCCAATCGATCCCAAGGGGCGGCCTCCACCGAGTCACCTCGAGAATGGCATGGACATGAAGGAACGCCGATCGAGTGGACTGGAGTCTCACCGGGCGCCATCCGCGCACCCGATGGATAGCTCGCCCCCGCCTCGAAGCTCCATCCCCAAAGACACGCCTCCCGTGGATCCGACCCCGTCAATACCGCCGACGGTTTCGCAGGATGTCAAAATGGATTCCAGTGCGAGCCCGCATTTCCCCCGGGTGAAGCGCCGCCGATACAATGAGCCTCCGGTCTACGCGAGACGAACCGAACGCACCAAGGGCCGTTGCCCACCGATTCCGAACCCGCTCCCTCCCATCCCCAAGCATGCGAGAGACTCGGTCGAGAACCCCTGGGTGATGCGACAGCGGCGGATTTCCGCCCATGCGACTCCGGCGGATCTGCCCGTCAAAGTCAAGGCCGAGGCGTCCCCCGTGAATGGCCCGCCACCCGTCCAAGCCCCGACGCAGACGACACCACAACCACAGCAGATGGGGAGTCTGGGACCATGGGAACCCTCCATCACCGGCTATATTCCTCATGAGGAGGTGACCAAGACGGTGTGCGATTTCTTGTTCCAACATGTCGTCCTACAGAATGAGGCCGTGGCGGCTCCCGCAGGCACTGCCGCCGCTGGACAGGGAGTGATCATCGAGGTGGAAGCCAAACTCGGCCAGATCATCGACATGGATCGGGGAGAACGAATGCATCTGCCCGTCGTAACCGAAACCATTGTAGATAAAGAGAACAAACGGTTCCGAACCGCCTTTGAGAGTAGCATGTCACAGGTGAGCCTTGGGTCCCCTCGTCCATCTGCCGCCGTCCTCAGACTAACTCGCCGCCAGACTCAACACCGCGCCATGAATAACTTCCTCAATGAAACCGTCAAAGCGTCCATGCCCCATGCCGCTCCCGGGCGGATTCCCCTATCATACGCGCACAAGAAGGAGAGGGATACCTTCTATGAAGTGACTCCATCGGAGCTCCCGCCGTTCATTCGCCAACATCTCAACCCTCGCCACAAACCCAAGGTGCGAGTCACCGTCGATCAGCGGAACGGCGAAGTTCTGGCGAAGATTGTGAAATGTCGGATCGCCGATCTCGATGTCTACAGTCCCCGGACCTGCGTCGATTGGCGGATCAGTGTCAATCTGGAAATTGGCTACGAAGGCGATGTGAGCCATCTGCCCGTGGTGGATACCGGCCGTGGTCGTGCCGGAGATCGAAACAAGGATCGGATGAGCTATCGACATCTCGCCTACCAAATCGATCTGACCCAAGTCGCCAAATCCGAGGTAGGCCTCTGTTCCTCACCGCCCACGTTTCAGAACCCCCCGTGCTAACTAACATACTACAGCCTGCCTCGAAAGGAGAATTCGATCATGAGCTCGAAATCGAAGTCTCCGCCGCGGAGGTTCGTCGACAAGGGCAGCTCGCCATGTCCGGTGACCCCAAAAACCAGTACGAGGACCTGATCAAAGGCTTCGTGGATAACGTCCGTGTTCTCGCACGAGCCGTGCCCGCATAATCAGGCGACATCTCTTTTTTGCCTTTTTCCTATCATCGTTCATGCAATGATTCCCAGCACGGTGCTCCCTTTTTTTAGACCACAAATGTAATATACATTACTTTATTATACTCTCACACTCGGGTGAAACCAGACCGGTGATGTATCCATCCATCTGTCTCTGGGGATCAATCCGAGGCACAGACGCAACCACATCATCACTCTGCCCTGATTTTTTTAATACACCTGCATTACTACTTATCAATCCGGCCGGGATCATCGACAAGACAAGAGCAGGATACGGTTGATGTGTCATGCATGGCCTTCTGGTTTCTTTTCTTTCTTCCCCCTCCTCCCATGTTCTTCGGTTGTCCCGCTCCCCTGACTTCCTTTCTTATGTGATTTTATTCCTTGTATGAATATTATGTCTACATGTCACGGATCTTGGAATTGAATATCTTCCTCATTGTGAGAAATGTGAGAAACATATCTATCGGATTTCTTCTAACCGAAGATGGTTTGCCAGCTAGTCAACCAACCAACCCGATGAAACCATTTCTGTATTGCTCTTACTTCAAAGAGTCCACAGCACGTGGAAAAAAGAACCAAGGATATGGTGGTGAATCTGAGAATACATATCGACGAGTAAGGAAAGTTCAGGCGGAAAAAAGGAAGAGCAAAGATATACGCCAAAAATTTTGCAACACCTCCCTCCGTCCGTTCTACCAACGGTCTCTATACCAATACAACTCAAGCCATGCAACTGCACCCGACCCCTCCCGACCTGCAATCAACCTAAGGACTGGGCGTTCCTTCGTCGTAGCGGGGACCGCCGTCGTCATCACCGTAGGCCCCGGCGCCGGGAGTAGCAGCCGCACCACCCATCGCCGGGGTTGGTGCATCGTACGGACGGCTACCGCTATCCCATGCCGCCGGAGTAGGAGCATCATATCCGCCGCGCTTGGAAGGTCCACCTGGCGTCGGAGCGTTGAAGGCTCCTGGCGTCGGGGCGCTATCCGGCCACGCTCCCGGAGTGGGTGCCGACATACCGGGTGTCGGGGCGCTGGCGTAGGCGCCGGGCGTAGGTGCGGAATAGTTGCCGCCGGGAGTCGGGGCATCGAGATAGTCGTGGGAGTCTTTATTGCCGTTGCTGGCGCCGCCACCGCCGCCGGACCAGGCTGGCGTGCGACCACCGGAGGCGTGCCATGCTGGGGTTCGGGAGCCCGCAGCGAAGGCATCGAAGCCACTGCTGGAACCAGAGCCGGAGTCGTAGGGGGTTCGGGCTCCAGCGTTCCAGGCGGGTGTGCGTGATCCGAAGCCACCGTAGGCCGTGCGGTTGCCGTCGTACGGGTTCGATGTTCGGGAGCCGTCGTTCTTCCAGGCTGGTGTGCGAGAGCCAGCGCCCACTCCGCCCCAGGCAGGTGCTGCAAGCGTGTTAGTATCGTAATGAGGGCAAGGCAATGAATCATGAGTGAGGCGAGGGAACTTACTGCGAGACGATGTGCCCATACCCCATGCCGGGGTCCTGGATGAGTCGGCCGCAGCCATAGGAGTGCGGCCGCCTTGCCAGGCCGATGGAGGCCCCGCAGAGGATGGAACGCGCGATCCACCCTTACCACGGGACATATCCATCGTGGCGCCGGTGACGGGATCTTTGACGACGAGCTGCTCCTTTAGGATCGACACCAACTTGTTCTTCGTGTGAAGTTCCACCCGTGCGTATAGATCGGTTGAATCCTTGACAATACCCACCAGACCCTTGTAGGGTCCCTTTCGGACCATGACGGTCTTTCCTAGCATCCTATCCCGGCCAAAGCTCTTGGGTGGCGCCATCATTCCTCCACCGCCGCCACCACCACCAGGCATGCCGTTTCGCATGAGAACCGGGTTCATCTTGGTGAGATCCGGACCACTGGATCGGCCTCCCTTGGCGGATACAGTGACAACATTGGTAGTGCGCACAACGATAATTCCAGAGTTCTCGGCCTGGGCCTTGTTATGCAAGAACAGGAATGATCGGTGAATATGAAGGATGACGCCATTGCGCTGTTCGCCATAGACTTCGCGAACAGTGTCACCATGTCGGATCTCGGCACCATTGCGATCAGTAGCCACTGCATCGCGACGAGGAGTGATCTTGTTGGTAACCTGGGTAGGCAGGACGGTGCGAATAGAGCCGTTCTGATCCAGAATCTTCAAAGACTCGCGATCCACCTTGATGATACAGGCGACAGTAGAAGCACTGTACGCAAGTCAGGAATGTTCATCTCAATCTACGGCGTAAAAAGGGAGGTCGACTTACTCAAGTTGAACAAGGTCATGAACGTCGAACATGCCGAGCTTGCCGTCAACACCCGTCTCAGCGGAAAGTCGAAGGTCCTTGCTGAAGACGGTGATTTCCTGCATGCTCATGTCGCTGAGCAGGGTCACGGTATCATCCTTTACTTGCACCACCATACCCAACTCATCCTGATATCGGCTACCACCAATGACCTTGACATGGTCACCCTCACGGAAGCGCTTGCGGAGAGTCTTGACAGGGGCATCAATCAGTTGGCCAGCCAGATCGCCTTCAGTGACCTGCACGGTAACAATATCTCCTCGAGTAGAACTCGTGCGACCAATTAAGCCTTGCTGTTCACCACGGAAGACCTCGACAGGATCGCCAGGCAGATATGAATCCTCGGCGGCAGAATTCTTGAGAGTTTCAGCAAGCGATGCCAGATCGAGGTTGGAGGTGCCATCGTCCGAGCCGCGAGCGAACATAGTCACTTCTTCAAGCCGAGGGTTGACGCTCTTCGTGATCAAATGCTGGACTTTCATGTCCTTGATCAGGAAACCCTCGAAGTAGGTTTCTCCCAGATAATTCCAGGACTTACCACCCAGGCTCGACGTGGCGGACAGATACTTAGCATGCTTCTTCTTCGCTTCGGCCTCACTGAAAAGACGCTGCGGAGGCCGTGCAACGGCAGGGTTCATGCCTGGTCGCTTCCGCTTCGGATCTACCAGAGGAGCGCTGGTATCCTCGTTGAGCCCGTAATCAAGACGGGGGACCAACCGAACAGTAACGGCCAGACCATTGGTCTCAACCTCCTCAATCTGGGCCAGATCGCCTTGGTATTTGCCGCGCTTGATGCGGACCCAACCGCCGGGCATGAGCTCCTCGGACTTCTGGACGCGGAGAAGATCTGGCATTTCTCGCACTGGCACCAGAATTACCTTGGATCGGGGGTAAACGTTCGACATGTCTTGCAGCGCCTCCAGCACATCAGCTTGTCGACGAGCTTCAACGTAGATGTATCCACTCATAGCACCGCCACGTTCAAAGGCCGAGATAATCTTAATGGGGTTGCGAGAACCGGGCGGCCGCTCCTCGATGCGCTTCTGGATGGAGAACACTACTTCGCGCTCTTTTCCAGCCTTGCAACGAACACCCCAGATACTGGGATCTTCGACACTGGGAAGCAGCAGCCGCTTGGGAACGACCAACGCGTCCGAAGCCGCAGCGCGGTTTCGTCCGTAGCGCTCCTTGAGCATCTGAGCTTGTTTCTCAGCATCCATGCTGGCCTCTAATTCGCGCTGGCGATCCAGCTGGCGATGTCGGCGATCATCGGTTTCAGCGCCGACTGGCAGGGCATCCAAGTCATCTGGGTGCATTTCACCGCCAAACTCGGCCAATTCGTCTTCTTCATCCTCTGCCTCATCTTCATCCTCGTCGACACCAGCCTCCTCTTCGAAGAAGGTGTGCACACCACCCCTCCGTCTGCGTTTTTTGGGGCGACCCTATGAGAGTAGAAAAAGGATTCCAGATCAGAAATCGTACTCGAAGCACTGAAAAAACGACAACACTTACAGGCACGGCATCTTCGTCATCCTCATCGTCCTCCTCCTCCTCTTCCTCATCCCCTCCATCATCTTCCTCACCATCATCATCAACTTCCTCATCATTGTCTCCTTCATCGTCGTGACGGGGGCGAGCAGGCGCTACGTCGTCCTCATCCTCATCCGCGTCATCGACACTCCCTCGCCGATGGCGCGGGGCGTGACTAACGACATCGCCTTCTTCCTCGTCATCCTCGTCGTCTTCAACATGATTCGAAGGCTGCTTTCATCGTCCGTCAGAACTGAGTTCCATCCGCAGAATTCCTCTAAGCCATCAAGACCAACCTTTGTTTGCCGCGCATCCTCATCATCTGACGCATCGACAGGGGCGGGGTTAAAGTCGTCATCTTCCTCCTCCGATCCGAAGTCTTGGTCCAGCAAGTTTCGTGACATGGTGATTCGAACAGAGGCGTTCGTGGGAAGTTTTTATGATACAAAGGCAGGAGTCTTCGAGGTGGGGAGTGATACCGAGACGGGTTGTACGGAAAATGTTGATCGGCTAAGGGACAGAAGTCGGTGCAGGTCAGAAAACATTGTCACCATTTCTTTGTTGCAAAGAGTGCAGCCCTGTCGTTCAAAGAGACCTGGCGGAATGCGTTCGGGGGAGAGAGGTCGACGTGAGGGAAGGGCGAGTTGATTGCAGGTCTCGAGGGGAGGGGGAGAGGTATATATACCTTGAGATTGATCCCAGCCGGTGCTACAAAGATCCGAAGTCACGGGGTCCCTGCCGGTCAGAAGGGTGAGACTGGCGAAGTCGACTGATGGAGTCGTGGTGATGGGCGCTGTTCGCCAGGCGGGCGGCGCTGGTTCCGATGGGCTGGCCGAGTCCGCGACCGCGACAGAGTGCGCTCTGGATGAGATCAGACGCAGGCAAGAATGAGAATCACACAGACAGACCCCGTGCTACCTGAGGTCAAGAATGGGGTCCGGCAGCGTACAGGAAGGGAGGATGTGGTTTTTGGAGAAGCTTTTAGCAAGTTGTCTGTCGCAGGGAAGTTCGCTGCGCGGTTGGCCCTTGCGCGGGAGGCGTCCTTCGTCCGCCGTATCTGATGCCTCAGGCACCAACTCTAATGCCATCTCTCCGTCACTATTTCTACATCCAACTTTTTCACAGAATACTCCGTATAGTGGGTGGGATTCAAAAAGTTTTTGGGACCTGCGACAACCCTGCGACAACACTGATCTATATGGCTTGATGACTGCCGACGTATCATCCTGTTTCGCAGGTGGAAAGTTAGAAATCGTTTAGGACCTCAGAAAATCGATCCATGCGCCAGATGGTAGTGTGTACCGGCGGGGATGATCTCATCTATGGCGGAAGCTCTGGTCGTCTGCAACGGTGGGTCATCTTGAAAGTCAATCAGCCTCAAGCAGCTGGTATTTAGGCAGGCAAATTCGTGTTTACTGGCGTTCCTCTGTGTATATTCGAATAGGGTAGGTGGTGGAAAGAAAAGGAGTTCTAAAGACAATTTAACTACTATGCACCATTGTATGCAACGATTTTCCACACGTCATGAATTCATAGCTCTATAGAACTACACGAACTCTAACTTGAGGGAAAGCAATGATCCGAGGAATAATATACAATGAATTGAACTTCCCACACTTCTGAGACCAGCCACAAAGAAAAGGCACGCTGCGACAGCAAGCTCTAGCAATTCGAGAATCAAGCCAGAAGGAACCCGGGGAATATTAGGAAACATAAGAAACGGGTAGGTCGTATATAGATAGAAAAAAAGAAGCAAAGAAAAGGGATCCAATCTCTACAGCTTCATGCCGAAGAGCTTGTGAACACGCAGACTCTGACGCATGCTCAAATCCAACATGATCTCCTCGCTGCCACCGGGGATGGCATAGGCGCGAACGTCACGGTACAGTCGCTCAATCTTACCACCCTGGCCACCACGGCTGTAGCTGAGACCACCAAAGATCTGACTGGCCTCGCGAGCACAGAACTCGAACGTCTGGGTGGATTGGGCCTTCAGACCGGCGATCGCACCACCCAGCTTGAGCATAGCCTCAGTCTCGTCCATCGACTGGCACTGGTAGATCGTGTTCTCCAGCCAGTTGTAGGTGGCTTCGATCTGACGGGCCATTTGGGCCAGCTTCATCCGAATAACGGGGTGGTCGATCAGACGCTTGCCGAAGGTCTTACGCTTGTGAGCGTACTTCATGGACTCCTCGTAGCACACACGGGAGAATCGGCAGCACTGGATGATAATGCCAATACGCTCGTGGTTGAAGTTGGTCATGATGACTGTATCAAGTCAGTAACTCTGGTAGACACAGCAAGCGCTTCTAGGAATTGACTTACCCTTAAAGCCCTGGTTTTCTTTGCCAATGAGGTTCTCGACGGGAACCTTGACATCTTCGAAGGTGACGTAGGTGGTGCCGCTGCTCCAGACACCCTGGCAATCCATGCGTCGGGTGCTGACACCGCCCGCCTCGCGCTCGATGAGAAGGACGCTGATACCGTTCATACCCTCGCCGCCAGTACGAACGGCGGTCGTGAAGTAGTCGGACCAAACACCGTTGGTGATCCACTTCTTCTCGCCATTCACGATGTAGTGCTTACCATCCTCCGACAGCTTGGCCTCACAAGTCAGGTTCGCCACATCACTTCCCGCATCCGGTTCGGTGATGGCGAGACAGATGCGCTTGTCGCCCGCCAGAATCCCAGGGAGAATGCGGTCGACGAGAGGCTTCTTGCCGAACTTGACGAGCGGCGGGCAACCAATACCATATCCACCGATCAAGTTCCAAACGAAACCTCCACTGCCGACGCGGGACAGCTCATCGGTGAGGAGCATCTCGTGGAACAGATCCCAGTTCTCGGGGGCGACGGACTGCACGCGGTACGGAGTGTGGTTGACGGGGTATTTGACACCCAACAGACCGGCGAGGTATCCACGCTCACCCATCTGCTTGTAGATCTTCTCAGGGACCTGCTTAGCCTCATCCCATTCCGTCACGTAGGGCTCGATCTCAGTCTCCACCCATTGGCGAACCTCTTCGCGGAGGGCAGCATGAGTCTTGTTGAAGTAGGGAGAGTGATACTATTGGCAATCTGATCAGCACTATGTCGGAGATATCGGGCCACCAACTCTTTTGCAGAGAAACTTACCCCTTGGTACCACGAGGGGTCGGCGAAGGGAATGAGATCACCAAAGGGATCCTGGGTCTCCTCCGACTTGGCCGAAGCGACATTGACGGGGGCAGCGAGCGGCTTGGAGGCCTCCTTCTTGACCGGGGTCGGCTCGGCGGCCGGCGCAGCGGCCTTCTTGGAATCCAGAGATCCGATCTGCAGGCTGCCCTTGTACTTCTTAAGGATGCCCTCGTTGTGGTACTTCCAGAACTGCTTCGAAGCGTCCTTGCCGGCAACACGCGTGAGGACTATGCGACGGGTTAATCTCAAGGTTCGGAAAATGGATGGGAATCGGTGCAGCGATAGGTACGTACTCTTCTTTCCACCTAGATTTGCAAATTAGTACACGGTGGCTATGGAAAGTAGGGGTTGTTGTCATCGCGACGTACCGGGATGCTCATCCTGGAATTTTGTCAGATCATAGACATCCTCGTCGATGACAACCCAGAGGTTGTCTGGCTTGTTATGCGACGCGACGTCGCTCTGGGAGAACGTTTTCGACATGGTGGGAGGTGTGAAGGGCGGGGTGGAGAGTGTGGTATGAAGGATATCACCGATGAGGAATCGGGGTAGATGATGAGATTCGGGGGACGGAAGACAGTCGTGTGTCGTCACAGGTGAACGGGGGGGAAAGTTAAGGTACGAGGGTAAAAAAAAAAAAAAAATCTGGGGTAGGATGCAGAGAGGAGGCCACCAGCGTGGGTAAATATATCGCTGGGCCAACACGGAGGTGTCCGCCACGGGGTCCCGTTGAAGGTGCCTAGGCGAAACCCACGAGACCGATGGATGATACCTGGGTCGGACCAAGGACCGAAAGAGGGCCGCGATCCACGCTGTCGAGGGTGAAGCAGATTCGGTAGATGGAGAGGGAGGGCACGATGATGCTGACCAGCAGTGTTTCACATGCGTGGCGGACGAGCAGCCCCAGGCCACCAATCGGACGCCCGGGTCGGTCGCTGTCGGCCAGACCTGGCCTCGTTTCCCGCCCGCTCATTGGCGCGTTCGACGGGCGCCCCGACGGAGGCTGCGTCATGGGCACATTGCCTGTTTGGGCAGTTACCGAGGCTGACATACCTCCCGGAGGGCCACGTGACATCAGAGCCCGTCGCCCAGTCCCGTGAGATCCCCCAACATGTGAAGCTCCGATGACCTTCCCTGGCATCGTGATTTGCGCCCACTTCCCCCCAGGGCTGGGCATCCGCCTCCGCATTGGGCACGGGAGCCCATCGGGGCTCTGAAGGGACCACCCTGTCGTCTTCTGCAGTGCGAAATACGGGGGTATCAACACAGAGGCTCCACTTGGGTCGACTATCGCATCCCCTGCCGTCTGCGGTTAGCCTGACGCCCCATCGGAGCAATGCTTATGCTTAACTCGGATTGAGTATCGTCATGATGCGTGCTTCAGGAACCCTTCCAGCGGGTGCTCCCTTGCCGTCGGCAGCATCATCCCTTATGCCCTACACTTTGAGCAGACAAGTATCGCAATCACTTCAACAGCGTTGACCATCACGGGGCCCCGTAGAAAAGAAAATAAGACATAGATCCATAATTAATCTACTAATACAGCGCTCCCCCCCCGGGCAGGGGATATATGTAGTCACCGTCCCTCTACTCATCATCGCCGTCCGACTCGTAGGTGAACTCGTCCGGCACAGGGGCATCCTCATCGCCCTCCTCATCTTCATCCACAGCGGTCAGCACCCCAGCGGCGGCAGCCGCACCAGCAACATCGTCCATGTCCATGTCATGGCCCGTGCTGCGCTGCGGCGTCTGGAGCCCAGCGGCGCCAATCGCGGCTTGCAGGCGATCTTGGAGCGTCTCGGCCGCGGCCGCTGGCTGCTTCACTTCTTTGCTCGCCTTCATTTCAATCGTCTCACGGGGCTCTTCCGGCGTGTTGTCCAGCACCACCACAACGCCACCGGTCGGCTACAAAGTTCATCATTAGCATCACATCATGGCAGCAAAGCAAACAGGAACTGAAAGAATACAATATACGTACCCGCTTGACCGGCTCGTACCGGGGGTCGGGGAAGGTGAGATACTTCAGTTGAGCGGGAAGAACCCGAGACATGTTGTCCAGTTCATATCCAACTTTCTCCCGCTCAACCTTCTTCTTCTGGCCCTCTCCAGCCTCCTTCTCCCCATCCTTGGCCTCCTCGTCACCCTTCGCCGCACCCTCTTCCGTCTCCATCCGGTCCGGCATCTGGTCAGACACCTTGGGGGTAGTGGGGGTCTGGTCAACGTCCATGCTCTCCCGCCGCTGTTGCTTCTCCCGACGCTGCGCCCGACGCTTCGCCTGTGCAGTGGTGGACAGAACGGCTGTCTTCACCTTTTCGGGGGCCTCCTCCGTCTTAACCTGCTGCTCCGGAGGGTAGTCGAAAAGACTCGGCCGGGTGTTGCTGTGGAACTTGAAGTATGGGACTTCCAGCTTCTGGTCCACGCCGATCACAGCAGTGGGGGCAAAGCTGAGGGACAAGAAATGCGTTAGCGGGAACCAGTACCAATACTGAATGAACACGGCAGCGCCGACGATTCCGGGCATGTTGAGATTGCCCGTCTGGGTCTGCAAGCTGATGGTGCAGTTACGTCCACCCGCATCAATGATGCCCAGGGCCACGGCGCAACCGAACTTGGCCATCGCATCCTCATGTCGGTCGCCAATCATCTTCATCATCGCCTTTCGAAGACTGCTAACGCGGGGATTCATGGCCTCATTCTGCTGCACCAACACCATAGAAAGAGCAATCAAAGCTCCCTGTCGCACGAAATCGGTTGAGTCCTTCAACATGGGTTCAAGAAGGTCAAGAGCCTCATCAAGACCGGTACCGGCACAAGAGATACCCAGAGCCATCGCCGCTCCATAGCGAACGTGGGGGTTGTAGGACTCGGAGAGCAGTTCGACCATACGGGGAACGCTCTGGTGCTTTCGGAACAGGATGAAGCCCAAGCTCAAGACAGCAATCCGGCGGACGTCGTCATTCACGTCGCTGACAGCCACGTGAAGAAGCTTGCGGACAGCCTTGTTGCTGCTGCTACCGCAATAAGCAAGAGCGATCGTCATGATACCACCATAGCGAAGCGTGGGGTCTGGATCGCCCAGGAGCCCGTTAATTAATTCGTCGGCAGCTTCCTGGCGGCCATACATGATAAGCGCCATGCCCATCGCCAAGCCGCGAACAATCTTCTCGTGCTGGGTGTCGTGAGCATACTGGATCATGTCCTCCAAGACCTTCATGTTACCGGTGCCCAGCATGACCAGACCCATGGCAAGGCCGACAGCTTCACCATTCAGAGCGGAGTCGGTGTAGAGAACATTTCGGAGATCTTCGTAGATGCCCTCGTCGCCAGTTGCCATCCCTGCAACACCAAGACCCAAAGCACCGCCATGCTGAACAACTTCCTCATTGGCATTTTTGAAGTGATCCCGAATGAGATCAACAGCCATGCCACCGTGGTTGGCGTATATCAAACCAAAGGCATACAGCGAACCACCCTGGCTGTAAACTGAACCAGACCCACCAACGCCAGCAATGTGCTCTCTGGGTAGATAAGGCTGCAGAAGCTTCTGGCCCTGGCTCAGATTTCCACGGTGAATGACACCGAGCGCGGCAGTCGCAGTGAACTTCGACCAGTTCACTGCCTTACCCAGCCACTCAAGGTTGTCGCGGAAGAACTTGTCATGCGTCGTACCAGCATGCATGAACGCATTGGATAGAGTAACGGCGGTGTGGAAGATGGAGTTTCGAGCCTCCAGGCTGTCTCGCACCTTGTTCAGGATAGCAATATCGGCCTTGTTGCTTCGATAAAGGAACTCCAAGTTGAGTTGAATAGACTTGATACCGTCCAGTATGTCCAAAATGTTCTTGTATGCAGTCTGGGATTCGGGAAGGACCTTGTCGTCGTTTGCCCCAATTGTCTTGGGCTGAGTGGAGCTAGACTGATCCTCCAACAAAGGATCGGATTCTTTCGGCTCTTCTTGGTTGCCTTCTGTTCCATCCTGACTCTCATCAACAGTGGACTCCGTGTTCTCGGGTACGAGCTCCGCGATCTCTTGGCGAACCTTCTGGAGGAATTCCTGCGTGCTGTTGTCATAGAGGTCAAAGGATATCTGATAGGCAACAGCCAGGGATCGTGCATCCCCCTTGTCGACCAGCTGGCGAAGAATGACTGACGCCATGGAGTGCTCATTGAGGTAGACAACGCACTTGGCAATCGAGAAATAGTCGGGAGCAGGGATCTCGTTCAGAAGCTCGAGGATGAGTTTCAGGATCTGGATAAGAAAGCCATATCAGAATCAATCGGATGAGAAACGGCAAAGTCAACAGAATGGGAGTTCACCTCATTGCGGAAAGCACGCTCTTGCACGATGCCCATGCAGATATCAAGAACATATTCCATCAATTCTTCGCTTCGACGGGACTCGCCTGATTGCTTCTTCTCATCTTGACTCGCCCGAATAATGGTCTTCCGCAACACATCCAAGCTCCTTGCCTCAATAGCGATTCCAATGACCTGACGGTAGCGTTGCTGCAAGAAGCACTGCTCGAACAACTGCTCAATCACAGTCTGGAGCTGGCCTTGCACGCCCCGTTTCAACACAAGAGGAATCTCCACCTGGCTCACGGACGCATCCTCGCCTCCAGCATACGTTGCATCTACTCCCGGCAGCTCCTGACGAGAAAGCAGAGACTTCGACGGCAATGCTGACTGGGAGAAAGGCGTGATCGGGGATGTCAGGCTAGCGGAGGTGCTGGTAGCTCCCTCGCCAGAGGTAGGGAAAGCGGTGTTCAGGTTAGCTGGCTGACCGCCTGCGACAGGGCGTTGAGAGGCAGATAGGGAAATGAAAGTATCGACGCATTTGGCTGAGAGGAAGAATTCGCGTTAGATGTAACTCAAGCCCGTACAAGCTGGGCGAGGCATCGGGGAACTTACCAATGATAGTTTCCTCGAATTCGCCGCCATTGTCTAACTTGAAGAGCTTACCAGCCCCAAGTGCAAACACCATGCTTTCGTTGTACTCTTGGAGGTGGTAGTAGACCTTTGCCGCAACCAGAGCCGCAAGCTCTCGCTCCGGGAAGGACTCATCTTCGTAAAGTGCCTCTCTAAACGATATCAGCACGTTAGATTCCGATGATCACATGAGATACCAGGTCGAAGGCAAGAGAAAATGCCATGGATTAGGGCCGATGGCGAAGTTGGGGGCTGTTGATCGACGGGAGGACGCACATTTGGGGGACAGCATCGACGACTTCCGTCCAAAGGAGGTCAATCTGAGAATCAAGCGTCTTCAGGGCAAAAACTCTCAGCTCTGAATCAGGCTCAGAGAGGAAGCCGACGAGACCGGCAGCCGAAGCAAGTCCAACCATCTCTGAAGGATTGTGCTATCGCAAGGAGGAGGCGGCGACAGCTTGGATGGAGCTTTGGGTGAGTCGGCCAACAGAAGCGGAGCGAAGAAGGGACGCTCAGTGGATGGCGAAAGGAGAAATAGTTACAAAAAGAGAGATGGGAAGACGAAGCAAAGGGAGGTGACAAGCAATAGGTGGTTGAGAGGAAGGATTGGAGGAAGCTTGCCTGGAGAACACACGTCAATGCTGCTGACGGCAGCTGTCCAGAGGTTGCCCGGGTGGTCCCTACCGTCGACCGTACAAAGGGCACGTGACCGATGATGGCATGCGGACAGGATCACAAGCTACAGGAGCTGATGCCGTGCGCATGGGGTAGAGAGCATCAGCGACGGGAGTTCAGTTACTTGGTCGCTCCCTTCAAAGTTGTTTCTGCCTTCTTGTTTTTGCGAACCCCTCACCGAGAGTAACCCATGAAACGAAGTGACCTTCTCCTGTCCCCACAAGATCCCTCACCTATTCCTCTTTTTGCTCAACATGTCGACTTTACTTCCTCGAAAGAACCAAGAACCTCTGCCTTCCTTGCCGCTGAGAGCCTCAGGTCTTCATCAGGACCCCTTGACTTACATTGACCGCCAAGCAAAGCATATTCAGCGACACCTCCAGGTCCTTCTCGACGCTCAAAGCGACGGTCTCTTAGCTGGGCTGGGGATACCACAACAAGATAACGATCGAGCCCTGTCTCCCGGGCGAAGCGATACTCCATTATCAAGCCGTCATGGCCAGCGAGATCTTACAACTATACCAGTGAGACAACCAGCTGCTGAGAAGATCGGTCTGCGTACCGCGCGCGAGGGGATCTTCAAGTCTATCTTCGAGCTGTTGAAACTCCGTGAGGAGGAACGCGGGATCCTGTCATTCCGATCTGACGAAAGAAGTAATGTGCTGAAGGAAATTGATGAGTACAATAGGAAGCGTGCAGGCCTAGAGGAAGCTATCTCAACTATTCACGCGAACAGAGAAAGCCAGCGGTCCAGGGAGCTCCGAGCCGAGCGTACCACGCTTGAGACTGAGATTCATGAGTTGGAGACTAGACTGTCCCAGATGAGAGCCAAGCACCGACATGTTGTACAAGAGTTATCACACATTGATAATTCTGTCGAATCTAAATTATCTTCTTACAAAGCTTCCTTGTCCCTCTTAGACTCGAGCATTCAAAGGTTCCTCCAGAATCCCCCGGTTGAGCCGCACCCGATGAACGACAACAACACGGCCTTCTACTCGTTGAATCCCAAGCGGCGCACACTTGAAATGGCAAAGGAACATTGGAGCCTGGAACAATCAGACTTGGAGAAGCGTCAACAAGCGGTCCATGCGGAAATCCAAGCACTAGAGGAAGGTGGCGGCGTGTGGAAACAAGTGATTAGCGAAGTTTCCGGGTTTGAGAAACGACTTCGAAAGATGATGCGCCAGTCTATTCAGAGACAATCTCAGCTTTTGAAACCCGACGGGCCTTCGGGCAGTGGGGTTGAGGCCGATGAAGTGCAGAGTATTCTAGAAGATTTGGAGGATACGACCAAGCGTGTGGAAGGCCATCTAGATCTTGCGGAAGAAAAGGAGTGGAGTCTACTCATATGTTGCATAGCTACTGAACTGGGAGCACTGCGGGAGGCACAAACGCTCCTTCGTGCTGTTTTCGGTGTATCGGAAGACGAAGGGCCCCCTTCCCCTGAGAAGGCAAATACACTCAAGAGCGACGAAGACGGGGATTCACACGAGACTCATTCGAATGCTCTTGGGGTTGATGATGCTGAGCCGCCGGCCGATCTATTGAGAGACACGCATGCGCATAGCCCTGGCGCTGTCTCCAGGTCCGACGACGAGGAACCAGACCCGGCGTGGCTGCTGCCGGAGTCTTGAACGCTGTATTGCAGTACGGGTATCACGCATAGGATGTAAATAAGAGGTAGAATTCGCCTGCTTTAAGGACTGTATATTATTCTCTGATCCTAGCCGTTGTCGAGAGAGATTGCTCACCGTATGTGGTAATACATAGTAGTAGTCGGCGACAGCTGCTGATCCACAAGAGAAAGCCTGTTGGAGGCGCTTGGGCCAACATCTTCGATCGCTCTCCAAACCGGCTCCTTGCCTTGACTTGACAGCAACCACCACACGTCGCTATGCGACCGGACTATCGAGATCCTCCCTGGTCTCAGCTTCCGTGATGAGATGTATCTCTCCACGCCGGATTTTGAATTTACGATCCCGTCGGTCTACGACGGAATCCAACTGAGCTGTCGACTCTACCTCCCACCACATGGGCTGCATCGGCGGATTTCACCTACCAAGACCCTACGAGGCGCTATAGTTGCGCATCCGTACGCTCCGCTTGGTGGATGCTTTGATGATCCGGTGGTCAGCTTTATCGGCGGAGAGCTTCTCGAAGCTGGGTATATAGTGGGCACATTCAACTTTCGGTACGTCGCCATTCTTCTGGCGCCTCTCCCGGGCTTCCCGTCTGGGATCATTCTGAGCCAACGTTGAATTACACACCAAGGGACGCGCTAAGAACATCATGCAGAGGTGCCGCGGATTCGCATGGGCGGACAAGCTGGACGGCGAGGCCTGAGTTGGCCGACTACGTCTCCTTCTATGGCTTCATGCTCCTCTATCTCCACATGTTGACGCTACAACTGCCCTCTTCGTCGGAGCCTGGAAGCGTTGAGGCCCAAGGGAGTGGTGACGTGCCTCTGTCAGACAGTAGTTGCCGAAATCCGGCCGGTTTCCATATCACATTGGGCGGATATTCGTACGGTTCATTGATAGCGTCGAACCTTCCACCGCTCAGTGCCATTGTGGAGCTGTTGAAGACCAGCAGCGACGGAACTGCCTTTCACAGCCTTTTTCTCGCTGCAGAGCGTGTCTGGGAACTGTCGAACGAGGATAGTCCAACCCAGCAACAACCGTCAAACCCGAAGAATGTCTGCTGGAAACATGTCCAGGCATCTCTGGAGACTACCACGATGGCGGTGTCATATCTTCTGATATCCCCCCTCCTACCCCCCGTCAACCTATTCCTAACGTTATTTTCCAGCATGTGGGTAGAGGTCGGGAATGGCCGAAGCGGTGAAAAACTACAGATTCCGTGTCCCAAACCTGGCGACCAACTCTGTCAACAGGCGACCTTGGCAATCTACGGCAACGAAGACACATTTACCTCCGCTAGCAAATTACGCAAGTGGTCAGAGGCACTACGACATGTGCCCCAGAGCAGATTTGAGTCGGCAGAGGTGGACGGAGCAGGACATTTTTGGCGAGAGACCGGGGCCGAATCCCACGCGAGGGGTGCAATAACGAAGTGGTTGCACCGGATCTTTTGCTGAACCGATTGAGTTTGTCCTGGCTCTTTTGAGGAAGCAACCCGTTTTGACTCTGCCTGTACTATGTAATCGAGGCCTAGATCATTTCGCTGAAGCGAGTGGCAAATCAATCCTAGCCCTCCAATATCGTCTTTCCATCATCTCCCACCCCCTTCACATGCAACACCAAAGTTTCATGTGACAGCGCCCTCCATGGTGGACGTACGGAGTATGCTGATGGTTTCTCTGACGGTTTGATAATTAGAATTTGTAGGGCACTCGTCAGACTGGGAAGGGTGCAGGCCCTATCCTGGGAGCTGACCCCTCGTAGCGAGTGATCTGACGCGATCTGACTCGAGTGCTTCCTGACCATCTTGTCGGTTTGGGAGGGCAATGTGACCCTTTGGGCAAGTCATCGACTCGCTTGCATTCGCCCGTTCGGCACTGGGCATGATCCACCCTCCCCGCGGTCCCCGAGGGGCACTGTGGGGGAAATGAGATCATCAGGCATATGCGCGATCGAGGAACATGGAATGCGACAACACTGAATGGATGATGCGGGCTTTGTTTACCCCGGGATCGCCGGACATGAGGCCGTGATCTATCACCGGTGCATCGATCAGATGCCGTCGAACTGGTTTGCGACACACTGGGAAAGCAAACCAGATCCATCCCTCTGGACAAGACTGGAATTGCCGTGCAGCACAAAGTCAGTCAGTCGGCTTGGGTGGCGATCGGTAACTCCCGACTCCGGACTGCTGCTGGTGCGTTCCGATGGGCCGTTCCTCGTGACGTGTGCTCATCTTATGGGGTTGTGCCTATACTGCCCTGCGCCGTTCTGAGTGGCCACCCATGCACCTGACCGAGCGTGTCTTCTTCTGCACATCCTCCCCCCACCACGACTCCCCACACATTCCCAGTTCGTCTCCTTTCGTGGTCTCTTCAGATCTCTGGGACTTGTTCTCAACCGTCTTATCTACGGAGTCAGCCTTCCAAGTCACCGTTGAACTTTCTCGATTGCTGCGCGGACAGTCGCTCGGTTCGTCCTTGTCGTCTTCCCACAACTTGCTCGCGACACCTGCGTCTTCTCTCGCGAGCTGGACGTATGGATACCCGCTGGACAGGACATTGGTCATGGCGCTCTTTCACGAACCCTCAATAGCCCAGTCTCAGTGTCGTTCCAAAGCCAAACGCGATGGCAAAGCCTTCCTCGACCGCGAGGGGACGGTCCACCACCGCCTGTCTCGATTGAAAGCCATTTCCGTCCCCTCCCTGTCAGATGTGGTGTGGAACTCTCTGGCTTGGGCGGGTAACACCTGGCGGGGTGGCCCGTCAAAGGTTGCTGACGGGGGACCTCGTCGGTTACACCTCGATGCCGCGGATCGAAAAGAGATCCTCCATCTCCGGATGCGCAACGTACGCTGCTCACTGTCTCCCTCGTGCGCCCCATACCAATTGAACTGATGTTGTCTTCCAGGCCTTGTCATATAACGAGTGGAGGGAGTGCGCGTGTGAGCTAGATGAGCTCGAGGGTAACAACACCTGGAAGGAAACGCTGCAATGTGCGGAATATAACCCCCGTCTCGTCAAAGAGCGCCTGGAGCAGCTCGAGGAAGCGCGCATCTCTTGTGATACCGGTCGGATGCTCTTTCTGATTCGGACCTCCCTAAGCCGTGATCTTGGGGACATGAGCAACGCAGCTCTGTACCAACACTCCCATTTCGGGACAAAAGACTTGATTGATCGCTACATCACAACAGCCGTCGAGACAATTACATCGCTGGTGGACCTATCTGTCAAAAGTCGATGTGACGGATTAGAAATGAAGCATGTACTCGAACAGCTGCTAGAAACGCGGCAAGCGTTTGGTCGAAGTGCATTACTGCTGTCGGGGGGTGGCACTTTTGGAATGTCCCACATCGGTGTGATCAAATCCCTCTGGGAGGCCAAGCTACTGCCACGCATCATTTCAGGTGCTTCTGCGGGAAGCCTTGTATCTGCCATACTTTGCTGCCACGCAGAGGATGAGATCTCTGATTTGCTAGATACCTACGCTACCAAAGACCTGAAAGTCTTCAGTGAGGAAAGCATCTTTGAAAAATGCTCAAATTTTCTCAAGCATGGGTCCTTAATGGATATTACCGATTTGGCGAATACTACGAGGTCCTGGTTAGGAGACATCACGTTCCAAGAAGCATACAACAGAACCCGGCGGATTCTGAATATTTGTGTCTCCTGTGCGGGTATCTACGAGCTTCCAAGGTTGCTCAATTACATCACTGCCCCCAACGTTTTGATTTGGTCTGCAGTGTAAGTTCATATCCCTCATCTCCAGACCGACGGCTAACACAACGCAGAGCGGTCTCTTGCTCAGTCCCCATTGTGTTCACACCGCCCGTGCTGATGGCCAAGGATCCAATTACTGGAGAGCCGGTGCCTTGGAATGGCCTGCATAAACATTACATTGACGGGTCTGTGGACGGGGATCTCCCCATGAACCGACTATCAGAGATGTTCAATGTCAATCACTTTATTGTCTCCCAGGTCAATCCCCACGTGGTCCCCTTCCTCCCGAAAGACAGTTATCCAAGCAGTATGGAAATCTCGTCGACGTCTCGACGTTTCCCTGGTTGGTTCCCTCTCGCCACGGAGCTTGCGAAAGACGAACTCTCGCATCGGTTATCGGTGGCAGCTGACATGGGATTCTTCCCCAATGCTCTGACAAAGTTCGTGTCTGTCGTGAATCAGAAATACTCTGGAGACATCAATATCTACCCTCAAATGTCCTTTCGCGACCTCCCATACGTGTTGCAAAACCCATCGCCCGACTTTCTAGAGAAGGCCGCCGACTGTGGCGAACGAGCAACATGGCCCAAACTTGGGCGTATTCGAAACCACTGTGCTATTGAACTAGCGTTGGATTCGGCTATCCAGCAGATGCGAGCGAGAGTCACCTTTAATTTTAGCCAGAAAGATTTGCGAGTCGTCGGCTTTCCTCGGGAGCAGGATGCGCTCGATGATTATCATAATCGGCAGCCGTCGAATCGGAGAAGCTCTTATAGTCATCACCTGGAGCAACCGAAGCTGAGTGAGGCCGATTATCTTCAGCAATCCAGGCCCCCTTTCCGGAGGACATGCAGTGCTGTATCATCAGAACAGTGGCATGCGGTTGATCAAATGGGATACAAATCGCCGGATGAAGCGACTGCAGACCTCTTTGGAGATGACCATCGCCACGTTCCCGATCTGGTCGATGGGCTGGGAGGTCATGAAGCTGCATCTGATCCTGTTCCCAAACGGCCTATCATGACCAAACGCCTTGCCACCTGGAGTCCCTTGTCGCATGACAGTCTTGACAGCACCACAGGCACATTGCATCATGCTCAATCCGTGTGCGAGTCAGCCTCCCCGCTGCCCTCCGGACTATCGAAATGCAATCTACACCACTCATCGGCTGGCCCGAGCGAGATATTGCCCGGGGTTCCCTCCGCGTATGGCCGATTGAGCTCGAGCTCTCAAGGCTACTTGCTGCAGATGACCCCTACTAGTAAATTGAGTCTGTCTGACCTACCGACGACCAATGCCCGCCTACAGCCCTGTAACAGTGGATAAGTTGTTTGGGTCCAGTGAAGCTTTTTCATCATGCTGTTAAGAAAATTTGGCAAATTTGCTCTCCAGGAAGGGAGCGAAGCTCTTGGTTGTTGCATTTCCCTCTTGTCCGCTTTGTCTGTTTATTGATTTGCTCTTTGGCGCTGGAGACCCCCTCTGTTTAAGATTGATAGAATAGAATGCCTGTGCACTCGCCGCGTTTGTTTCTGGAGCGTGGTCCGCAGGGGTTGGTGTTCTGCATGGCCTAATCCAGGACCTGACGTGCTTCTGATGTAAATGTATCTACAGTCCAAGTAAGGTCCACCGTTGTCCGGCGACCCAGTGCCTCGTCAGACATGATAAAGTTGTATGACGCGAGGCTCATGGACGACTAACGACCGCCGTCTGAATGGATCGAGTGGAACGGCCTGCCCTGTAACCTACCCTGGTACCCTCTGGCATACATGGCCAACCGATGAATGCGGAGAGATGACATCGTCCACAACCACCCCGGAGATTGCTCTCCCAAATTAGCTACCAGCCTAAGCTCCCGGATGACGAGTCTCTCGGCCGGCACCAGGGAGAAAAGCCGGCGTTCCTCAGCGGCTCGCTGGCGCTTCGCTGCTGCAAGTTGACATCCCCGCTTTGTGCTAAATTTGGTGGGATTTACCCGGAGACAATTATAGCAACAGCAGTTAATTAAGCCAACTTTCCTCCCCTGTCCGGGCAATTTGCTAAGAATAAACCCAGCCTAAAGCTGCTGTGGCCAATCCGATGGGCAATGACCCCGGACGAACTACTGCATCTCCCCATGCACTTGTGCACTTGGCCCGGCGGTTAATCCCGTTCAGCCAGTGTGCACCAGCATTCCTGCATCATCAAGTGGCCCGGGCTGGCACAGATGCAGGATACCAGTGGGAACCCCTCTCTTGCTTGGTTCCAGGTCATTTAGCTCAGTTCTCAATATGAAACAAACCAGGGATGTGGATCATCCGCACTTGTCATCAGGATGCTCTTATATCTCGTGTGCCCAGTGCCTCGTGTCGATGGTGCAGCAAGACCCTTCCAACCAGTCCAGCCAGAGCGGGAGGTCTGAGGAACCTTTCTTCTCCTTTCTTCTCCATTTTGTTTCAAGGCAACTTTGCGTCCTTTTGGGTGGCGTCGGTCGTGCCACTTGATTGTATGCACGGTGCTGAACGTCTTGTCCGACATCTTGGACATACTTCCCACCACAAACTGTGTGGGTTGCTTGTTGGATACCAGGGCCCTGGTCGTTGGTAGCGAGACACCAAGTCGACTACCATCTCTCGTCTTTCTAGAGACGCCTTATCATGGTGTTTTGCCCACAGCCTCCTGATTGAAGGGTTGACTTTGGACTACGCGAGCGTTCTATACCGTCTATCCGAGACTCATCACTACCATTTACCCTACCCGCCTCTTCTCCAGACGACTCCAAAATGGCGAATCTAGTCCCTGGATCTCTCAACCGCTTTTGCAAGGCCGACAACCACCGCATGTTCCATGAGCGGTGGGGCGATGTTGCCATCTCTGCCCCGACCGATCTAAGATTGAACGACACCAAGAATTATTCGCACCTCCCGCAGCGCGCACCATCGCGCAACAGGACTATCAGACACGACCATGTCGTCGATTCATCCAGCTCGCGAAGCCCGTCTCGGTCCGCTGCTCAACTCTTCGATGATGAAGACGACACCATCTGCCTCCTCGACAGCAACGCAACGACCTCCTCCCGGCAGAACTCGTTCTCACTGAACCCGCGTCGTCTCTCCATGCGTCTCGCCCCGCGACCCAGGCTCTCCCCGGATGAGTCGAAAGAGAGCAAAAACAAGAAAGCCGAGTTCGCCTACAAGCCCATCCACCACGATTACCTTACCGAAGTGGCCACCACGGCCGCTCGACAGAATCCCCCTCCCTCGCCTTCGCGGTTCCGGTACATCCCCGCTGCTCCGCAGTACTCGGGAGACTTGGAGACGGCCTCGTGGAAGAGATACTCGTCGATCTCCCGTAAGAGCGTCCAAGCAGAAGGCGTGGTCGGACTTCCGCCCCGGCCCTCTAAGCGGCATTCATCTCGGAGCGAAGAGGCGTGTAATGATGACGATGACGAGAGCGAGTATGGCTATGATAGTGAGAAAGCGACCGAGTCTGTCTACCGGCCTGATTTTCGGGGTAGCGTGGCCTACAGGCAACGGGCTGCCTCGGTGGGCCCTCAGAATGCGAGTTCTTCGATGGACAAGAAGAGGGCTCGTCGTTCCTCGCGATATATGACTGTGACAATGGTACCGGATCCGGAGGAGATTTATGGATAGAGGATAGAGGTGCTTGATTTCGGTTGATGTCTTACGGCTTGTTTACGCGATTTGCATTGGATTGATTGCATGGCGTCGGGTGGTGTCATTAGCGAGTTGCATGTGATTAGTATTTTGAGCCAGCAATTTGATACACTTCAACAGTGATTCGCAATTTCTCCTAGTGGCCTCCCACTTCATAGATCAAGAGTACTACAGTAGTAAGTGCAAAGGTGTCGGCGGAGATACCGGACGGAATGAGTGGAAAGACAGCGTATCGATGCGCTGACGTCAACCTGACGAGATCCGTTCACCACCTCATGATTCGTGGGTTGCCGTCCGCAGAGACTTTGTCTGGGAAAGACCAAGAGAAAGCTGAGATATCCTGAACGGGTTTCTTGGGCCTCTGACGACAATGTGGATATTCCGGACATGTTACTCCATGCGGTGGATGACGCCATGAGAGTGCATTCGGTCCTCTTGGGCCAGGTTATAACCATCAATCTCCGGTGTCCATCTGTGTCTTGGAAAGGCTAGCTTCACAGAAAAGTTTTCTTGCAAATCGAACGAATAGAGGCTTTTCGATTGTGTTCATTTAAACTTCGCGTATACACGATCTTGATCGATCGTCCTCATCACCATGGCCGAGTCAGTCGTCCAATTGAAGTGCGAGTGCAAGGTATGATGATTCGGTGATAGATCTCTATACAGGCAGTGGGTGAGTGCTAATCATTCGCCAGCATGATCCCTGGGGAAAGCAAGGCAAGGATTCCCTAGCTGGACAGCTGTGGTCGAAGACGCCGGGGACGGGCACTATACAGGAAAATGAACCTTACTCTGAAGTATGCCAACATCATGCCCACGATCTACCAATACCGAGTATCTGACCATGTGCTACCAGATGTGGATGGGCACATATCCTACGGTACCCTCTCGAGTTCTCGCCACGGACGAGCTCCTGAGCGAGTATCTGAAGAAGAATCCCCAGCTCGTGGGAAAACGAGTGCTCGAGAAATACGGCCCCGAAATCCCCTTCCTCCCCAAGGTACAAAGCATCAGACTCCATACCCCCTCGAGCTCCTAAAAACTTACTAACACCACCTGGACAGATCCTCTCCTTCGCCAAAGCGCTTCCCCTGCAGATCCACCCCGACAAGGCTCTGGCAGAACAGCTCCACAATGAAGACCCCCAGAAATTCGGCGACGCGAACCACAAACCGGAGATTGCAGTGGCACTGTCGCGATTCGAGCTTTTCGCCGGCTTCAAGCCCCTGCAGGAGATTGAATCGCTCATGAAGCTGAAACCATTGCAGCGGTTCGTGCCGCCCTCGCAGCCGTACGACGACGACCTCCTCCGACAGATCTGTAAGGCTCTCCTGACGCTGACCCCGGCGGTCGTCTCCGAGACCATCGACGCCTTGCTCGCCGTTCCGACGGAGCAGTTCGCCAGTCACCAGCGGTATGTGCCGGATATGCTGCGCCGCCTGCGCGACCAGTACTCGGCGTTCGACAACGGCGCGTTGGTGGCGGCGCTGCTGATGAACTACATGACGCTGGAGGCGGGCGAGGCAGTCTGTGTCCCGGCGGATAGTATCCATGCGTATCTGTTTGGCGATATTGTCGAGTGCATGGCGCGGTCGGATAATGTCTTGAATACTGGGTTTTGTCCGCGGCCGGCGCGTGATAGCGTCGATCTGTTCGCTCGGGCGTTAACGTTCCGTCCGCACAGCGCGGAGGATGTCTATCTGCTTCGGGGGAGGAGTGACAAGGCGGAGATGGGGAAGTCGGAGGTGTATGCGCCGCCGTTTAGCGAGTTCAATGTCTTGTGTACGAGGCTGAGTGGTGGTGAGCGCGAGACGCACAAGGCGGTCTCGGGACCGAGTCTGTTGGTGGTGACGGAGGGGAGCGGTCGGATGAAGTCGTCCGAGGGAGGCAGCTTTGAGCTCACGCAGGGTTTCGTGTACTTTGTTGGTCAGGGAGTGTCGTTGGAGTTGGATACGGATGAGGGTGTGGTGGTGTATCGTCCGTATGCGGAGTAGTCCATGTTGGTCTACAGTCATCTACCTATAAATTTGGAATGTAATTGGATTTGAGGCCTCGATTTGAATGCTCTATGCAAGAGATTGTTGTCTGATCGCATCCATGAATATGTGCAATGCAACGGGGAGCCGAGGGATCGTGTTGGCGGACAACATACCGCAAGGAGGGAGTATAGGTCGAGGTCTATACAACGTCCACCAAAGATAGGTCATTCTCCACCCAACAGACGACACAATTCGGCCAGCACACGGCACGAGAGGAATTAAGCAAGCACTAGTCCTCTGCTCGTCCAAAATAGATGGATCCTCCCACTGCGGGGACCAGCAGCCCATTGGCGCCAACACGAATCCAGGCGCTTACTCGCACTGGGCTGCCGGCCATCCAGCACGCACAACCAATCGACTCGGACCGACTGCAGCAAGACGATCCCTCCAGCTATTTTTGGGGCCCAAGACGAGTGTCCCCCATGTCCGGCCGACGGTAGGCTCAATTCCTAGGCGCGGAGGGTCCTTTCACGCATCGCAGGATCGGACCCTGCGATTAAAATAGCTTCAAACAATCTTCCTGAAACGAGACGGCCGCCATTCTTAATGTCGTCCCCATGCGGCTGCGTCCTCCCCGCAGGATACTTTACGGGAATTGTTTCCCCCCTCGGTTGTCGTCGACTCTGCCCTCCTCGTGCTTCCTCACGGGGTGTGAATGTGGACGTGATCGGTCGTTCCCCTCCACTATGATCGTCCGTCGGTATGGCGAGGGCTCCGCTCATGGGTTTTTGCTGAGCGCCCGCTACGACGATCAGTATCCGGCCAAGTCGGACGTCCCCAAACCCGATCCGGGGGCATCCAGGGACCGCATCATCATCGGTGTGGTCGTGGGTGGTGTTGCTGCGATCGCAAGTAAGTCAGCTTCTGCGTCTGTTGCCTTGGGTCATCCAGAAAACCTACCGATATCTGGCCCACGCCCGTCTCCACGTCCTCTAACCAAACCAACCCACACAGTCACCGCGGGCATCTTCTTCATCCTGCTCAAAAAACGGAAATGGGATCGCATTAAACGATATGAGGAGCATCTGCTCGCCATGCGGGCGTCGTCCGCCGCCTCGGCGGGGTACAACCACAAGGATCACTTATACACCTCCGAGCCATATTCCACCGGGACGGCACCGCCACGCCCCTACTCGTCCATATGGTCGTATGGTCCTCCGCCACAGCAGCAGTATTATCAGCAGCAAGAGCAACAACAGCAGCAGCAGCAACAACAACAACCGCCACCACCACGACGCCCGTCGGTTGAAAGCCCGCCCCCGGCGTATCACCAGCCGTTCCCGGCATACGATCCCTCCCAGTACCCTCGTGTCAGCCACCTCCCCGCCAGCGTGCGACCACTCCGGGGATCAAGAGGAGGATCCTCATCGTTTAGCAGTAGCCATCGCCCGACGGGGTCAGGGTCTGTGACCGGGTTGGGGATAGGATCCGACGGGAGTCACGGCACGGGGACCTCCATTCCTCTCACGCAGATCAACCACCACCAACCGCTCACACGGCCAATACAATCTCGTCCGTCGTACCAGCGGGACCCGCGCGGACCGTCACCTGAAGGCTCCATGTCGATTCAGTCGGATGATACCGCCGATTCGACGAGTCGACCGCCTCGACGACCGAAGCCGGTTCTGTCCCGGTTGATCACCAATTTTGGATAGAGATCGTTGGGGGTTTGTCGCTCTGTCAGTTTTGATTATGGGATTGGAGGTTATTTCGGGTCTTGGTTTGGGTGTGTGATTCGGATATTGGCTTTTTTGGCGTTTGCGCTTTGGGATGGACTGGTGTGATGGCGTTCAAGGGAGGCTTTTTGCTCGTCGCGTAGGTCCTGATAGATGGTTAGGTTTGGTCTTTCAGGGATGGCTAGGTTAATGATAATGAGACCATGACCTGAGTCTGCACTTACTGGGGGTGATTTGAGGGGTGAATTGTTCGGTTTGTCTGCAGTAGAAGGATCAGACCGTTGTTGGATCGTGGTCACCACATGTAGTTCCTCTTAGGTGACTCGACAACCTTGTTGATCCTAGATGCTTGCTTGCATGTTCCTGATACTATCAGGGATTGTGCGATGGGGTAGCACTGTATGTTGCGATAGGCAGCACGGGGGTAAGTGATCAAACTGTCCGTGGTGCTAGACAATGCCAGACATTAGTTGGAGGCTATCTTGCTGATGAGATAGGAATGTGAACTTACATGCGTAGACATGTCGACCACGTATCTCAGACTTGATCTTGGACCTGAGCAGCATGATCCATGAAGTCGGGACATCGGCATGGCACTTCCGTTGTATGAGTGTACAACGATGAATTAGGCCGTTGCGAAGGGATCATGCGAGAGACCATCACGAAAGTACATCGACTGGTGGTCCTCCGTATGTGATTTGAGATAGTGCTATATACACATTTCAAATTCATAAATAAACAGAAAGGGGAGAAATCCCACCTGTGGGGGTTCATCCACTCCAGGGTGATATAGCGTATGAGACAGTGATAAGATTGACGACTTCTCCGGGCATATGTCAATCACAACATAGAGCAAGTCAAGTTTCGCCCATGAGAGACACCTGGATCATCGTTGACTTGAAATTCTCTCGTCATGGTGGGTTGATGTCATTGTTGCAATTACTCCTACTTCGACTGGGGTGGAATGATATCTCGAAAACCAAGAAAGAAGAAAATCCCACCGGCAGGGGCGCTCTTTTTTGAGCCGTCCGAGTTATCGTCGTAGTGGAATTGATCCGGCCAAATGAATTTACGGCGATCAACGTCTCGTTGGGTCTGGTGTCTCTTTTACCGACGTGATATATATCCGAGCAGGAAGCCAGCGTTTAGCCGGGGACGCGGCATCACCATGTCAACCTCCACACAATTAGCCCTCGTTCCGGTACCCAGGGAAAGCCATTCACAATCCTCCGAAATTGCATGAATAATAAGAAATACCAAGACGCCAGGAGAAAAGCCCCCACGAATGTGATGGGACTAAGCCAAGACGCGTCAACGGACCGGATCGTCTTGACAAGCCCGCCTCAAGACCCCGCACCAAACGCATCGCGACATACCTTTCATGTCCTAGCCGCAAGCAGTGATCGACCTGCCGAGAAGACACCAGACAACCGATCAAGGACATGTTCCGACGTGCTCGAGCCAGGCGACTCCATCGCGGCGCGTGATAAGGCACAGATTCAACGGAGCACCGGAGCCAACCGCGACGATCAACCGACAGCTTGTGCGCAACGAGCCAACGATAATGGCCGCCTGCTGTTGGATCTCATTCAGTCTCCTCTTTCAGCCATCGCGGCGGGTGGGAACCATGGAACACTGCAAATCATTGCGCCGGAATCCCGGAGCGATAGTCGTCGGTATTCAGCGATGTTGTCCCACCGCACTCGACGCACTCATCCGCCAACACGATGTGTCCTTCCCCCACGGTCGACGAGGGTGCTACCGGGGCCAGCGTCGCATTTGCCCGGGATGAGGGGACTGGCTCTCCTAAGGCTTATTTCAAGTCGGCCCTCCATGGCCTAGCAAGCGCCATGCCAAGATGACGGACGCCTGTGAGTATCCATCGCCCATGTCCGCTTTGGGCAACTCGACAAGCACCATGACTGCGCCGTACATGCAATGACTCCCTGTTCAACACCAAACCCCCTCTCTCACCTGCTGCCTAGGGGCCACATCCCCTGTCCTCGTCACATTGCCCATCCCGCCCCCGGCCACTCACTGGAGACCGTTCGTCGTCCCGCTTCCAAACCGCCGCGGTGCCTAAGGGCACCGGGCCACAGGGCACACATGCACCCTCACCCGGACGGGCTGCCTGGGGGGGACGATAGACCTCCACCGGAAGAGTTGCTGAAGGAGGGGTACGTACCAGACTGTCGGGTCGACAGACGCGTCCCTCGTCCCGGATGATGCTTGTTGTCGGAGACCCGTTTGCTGAAGGACCGGGTCGTCCTTCAGGGAGCGCGAGAGAGAGAGAAAAAAAAAATACCTCCCCCTTCTGGACGAACTTCTCGCAACTATGCAGCTCGTTTCCCAGCCGGTGCTGTGTTGTCAATGGACATGCTTTGATATCTTCTCGTCTCATGCAGATCGGTGGCTGTCCAGTTCCTTTTTGTTTCCCTTTCCCCTCCGTCCCCTGGGGACTGCCTGAGTGGTTTGACCGGTCTGTTGGGGATTTGGTCGTCGAGGACTCGACTATTACATGATATCCTGTGGCACTTCGGTATGCCTCTATCCAGATCTGTTGGTTTTGGTTCTTCATCGCACACCTTCCCATACTTCCCACTCTGCCTGGATCCATTCCCCTTGACTCCCCCCGGCGTACGCAGTCGATGAGTGCTTACGCAGCATTCATCCCCAGGCTCCCGTCGATGAAGAGTCCTCTACGTATCATGACGGCAATGATTAAAAAGCTGCGACGGAAACGGAAGCTGTCTTCTGAACTGCATTCGCGATGGGGAGACGTCGCCATCACCTATCCCAATGAAGGCTCCTGGAGCCAGTGCGAACACCAACCCGCGGCCACCGTCCCCGTCGCAAACCCGGGGAGATCCCCGACCCGCAGTTGGCGACAGGGCTCGGTTGAATCTCTGGACCAACACAGCAACTCCTCCCGTATTCAAGGGATTCTGCGATCCGTCAGTCCAGAGGAGCGCGAACCCTCGACGGACTCGACGACGACCATCCCTACCGGATACTACGACTCCCGTCTCCGAGGCCGCTCCAAGCGGATCCCTCCTCCCCTGGCATCCAGCTCTGACCAGCGAAATGCCCACTCGCACCCAAATTCCGCGGGGGATACCTACATCGATATCCCCGGGGACAGCCCCAGCAGCCCTCGAACAGGCAGCCAGGCCACCGAGCAGTCCCGTGCCCGGGCAAAAGAAGAGTCCGATCTTTATTCTCGTGCATCAAGATCGCCCCCTCTCTCTGTTACGTCACGGATGCGCCGATGCAGCGCGCAGAGCTCGACGACCGAGCCGACGCCGTCTATGCCTAATACCGCCAGCTCCAAACACACCAGCTTTACCTCTTCGGCGCCTTCCGTGCCCGCCGAGGACCCGCGACTGGGATACCATGCAAAGTATCACGAGAAAAAGCAAGCCCGTCGATCCAAACCTCGGGAGGCGGCGGAGACGACTGTGCGGCAGGAGCTGGTGCCATCTTATGAGGATCTGTATGGATAAATATGGCACTATAGTGGTGGCTCTTCCCGGCGTATGTATGCATGTGGGGGGGGGCGGTTCTCTCCCAGACTCCTCTCCTTGAGTTGTTCCTTTCGATTTTCTTTGTCTTTTGTGTACGGCCATCGGGGTGTCTTTCATTTTCCTTCTGCAGCCATTTCCGGAGATGAGGCTTTGATTGGGTGGACGCCAAACTTGATGTTTGTTTCTCACCCAGATGCTCTTTTTTATACACCGTTATGATCGATCTTGTGCCACCAGAGAGAGCGGGCAAAGGACACAAGCGCTTGCATTGTGGCGTTTCATCAATTTCTTTTTTTTTCGGGTGGCTTATTTTGTCTACATAGTATGCTGTTGTGGAATCTGAAGCGCGAGTCGGTCCGCGAATGGGATCTGACTGTTTCTGTTTGGGCTGGTCGGTCGGTAGATTCTGGCGAGGATGGCCCGATTGCGTACGACGCATGTCTCGGTCGTCTACCCAGGTAGGACGCTGGTCTCTGTAAAATACTACCTTTTACGGGGATGCCGGTCGACTAGGTACCTACTAGGTACCTAGCGAGGGTTACCGGAAGGGGAAATATGGTCACGAATTGCCTGTTTGGGGATAGCGGGGGTTTTTCCTGACTTTCACCTTCACCTTTGCTTTCTCTTCCGAACTACTACTCTCGCCTCCGACTACCACCTCATCCAGTCTCTGTTCCCACGAACCCACCCGCTCTGCAAGGTCCCTCCCCTCGTCCAGCGCCGCTCGTTCACCCCCAGCAGTGACCCGATCCAAGTCACAACTGCCTAGCCAGCCGCCTCCACCAATAACCACCCGATGGCGGCAGGAACCCCTCATCGAGTCTGGCTGCTGGGCGAATGATAGGCGCTCGCCCGCCCAGGCGCGATGCGACCAGCTGCAGAACGCATCACAATCACAGACCCTTCGTCACACGCATCCCACCACTCATCCCCGTCACTGGACCAGGGTCCTTCACCCCGTCTCTTAGCGCCTGGCCAATGCACGTCGGCTCTCTGGTGTCCTCCGTGCTTGATCCGTTTTAACTTGCCCTCACCGGTCCTCGACCGGAGGCCCTGCACGGGATGACGGCCATCGACCCGCCGAGTTCCTGGCATCTGTCACGACCTTTATCAATCCTGGTCCCCGGAGGTACATCGGGATGTCCATCACGTTGGCATTGCTGAAGAGCTTCCGAGTCCTTTTTACCGTCCACGGGTTCCTGGCTTGAACCTGGGGCCTTTTTTTTGCTTGTCATCCGGTTCCCTCCACCCCCCTCTCCCCACGCCCCCGCTGGGTTGCCAGTTCGATGCTAGAACTGCCATCCCCTCGGATTGCTGCTGTTCTTTGGGCTGTATAACAG
>RHLO01001146.1:0-10592 GCA_003719415.1 Aspergillus olivimuriae
TTTTGGTGCTGGGGTCTTCGAGGAGGGCGGGCATTTTGAGTTTTCTTTTTCTTTCTTTTTTGTCTTTGGCTTTGTTTTGTTGGTGGTGTTGTTGTTGATGTGTTCTTGGGGTGGTTGGGAGGCAGTGGGATTGGATTGAATTGAATTGAATGGGTTGGAGAGAGAAGAGGAAGTGTGGGGGGTTTATACAGAGATGCGATAAGATCCTTATCGGGGTTTTTTTTTTTTTTTTTTGGCTGAGTCAGGTTGTCATTTGTAGGGCGTATCCACGCTTCATGTCACTTCACATTTGAGATGTTAGAGGGGGTTTTGCCGGTTCAGCCGAGGATTAGCCATGTGGTGCCAGTGGTTCCCAAGGGGGCTGACTCGGTGGTTGGTTTGCAGTCTCCTGGAAAGCTTCTTCTCCTTTTCGTCTTCCATCTCTCGTGGGCCCTTGACTGTGAGTGACTGAGGGTTTTGGATGTCCCTGGGAGTAAGACTAAGGACACCTGCAAGTGATTTCTAGGATTGAAATATAGAGATGCCCTATTCAAAACCTATATCGTCATCTTTCTCGCTGGTATACACGGCCAGAGACCTAGATAGTGTAGCTTCATGTCGACAAAAGTTTCATTAAGCTATGCGCAAGCAACTCAATCTGCAGGTAGATACTGGAAAGCATGATCGGCCGTATATCATCATGTCAACGCAGGAACAAATATTAAGAATTCGACGTCAACGTCCAGAGGGTTTGCATCTCAAGAAAATGCACAGATCATTCAATAGATCAGATGGGCACCTCGGTGCTCATGAGGCCAGTTCAAGGATTGATAGCACGCTGCTCCCAACTGAAACAGCCTCGACTCCCTTGGAGTCTTTATGTGGGGGATACTTGCAGCGCATGAACCGCGCCAGCTGCACCGCAAGCAGGTGCTCTCGAAAATGCATGTCGAGACCAGGATTCATGTATATCGAGTGAGCCGCCCCATTGGCTCCCCCCTTCTCTCCCCAGCACAATCGTTCTCCGAAAGTCTCATCCTCGAGCTTCCCCGTCTGACTTCCCTGCTTGGCCCACACACGCTTGGTTTCATACAGCTCCTCCCATGCGAATGACTTGAACAAGCCCCCATCGGCGCTTTTAGACTTACCATCTGCTTGCTTGCCCTTCCACACAAAGTTGCGGCCACCGTACTGAAAGCGCCGGGGCGACCAATCTTTGCTCGTTTTCTCTCGATCAGGAATCTCGGAGATGATTCCGATGTCGGGCACGGTCGAAGTGATCAACCGGAAACTGCCTCCAGGTGTCTTGCGAATTTTGACACTGACGGCCCCGGCTTGCGGGACAAACTCCCCCGGACGACGCAGCACCGCCTCCACGATTGGGACTTGGTCGCTCCAGACCGCCTGCAGGGCGTACAGTAACTGGCTGTTGGTGGAATCCTTGACAAAGAGCCAGTGAGATCGTGCGCCCAGCTCGACGAAGTCTGAATCATGGGTGATGCGGTAGATCAGCGGCTCCGCGTTTGCTGGCAGAGACGGCGTCAGGAAAGGGAATTGGGTGGCATCCGTATCCTCGACAAATGGCCTCAAGTGCGGAGGACACGGGGGAGGGCGCGATGATAACGCTTTTCCCGTGGCGGTCTTGTATTCCTGCAGGGCTTGTCTTATCTGAATGGGAGAAAAAGGTGATCAGTCAAAACACGGGAGAGAGCAGGTATGTGTACGTTCACAACGCTACGGGTCCCGTACCTGTGAAATGGTCCATGGGCTGTGGTCGGTCTCCGCCCGAGTCAATGACATCGAGTCGAGGATTGTTGGTAGGGTGATGATGCTACTGAAGCCTTGGCTTTGCGAAAGAGCCTGGAGATAGGCAAGTCTGTCGCGATGCACCTGTGCCTGACGCTCATACAATTTCCGATTGAATCGGTGCATGCCGAGTTTCTTGGACTTCTCATTCAGGACGTCCAATATTTTGAGGGCATCCTGGTATGCCTTGATTGCGTCCGCATAGGCACCCTCGCGTTCGAGGAGAAGGGGGCGCGCGACACATCTGTGAATTTCCTTTGACGTCTGATTTTCTCCGGACATAATGACAAGGATATTTGGAGATAATGGGAATTGAGGTATAGAATGAATCGAGCGAGTCCAAGTTTCGCGCTGCGTCGAGATCTCTAGCCCTTCATGGAGTCATGTATCTCCACACCATCCACGGATTTATACCTCTGCCATCCAGGTGCATGCAAGGCGTTGCTCATCGTCATGTCTACCAAGACAGCTTTCAGCCTTGTCGGACCATGCCGCCGCAACGTGATCGGGGGTGAGTTTCCGCATTGGTCCGTTGAAGGTGTTCGTGGAGTGGCTGAGTCTGTTGAGAACCATCATCAAACACTTGGCAATCGCTTAGCCTTACCAGATCCGGCCAGTTCGCGGGTTTAGCACGCTCTCCACCCATGGCAATCCAATTGTCTCAGGCAACGATACCGATTCATGGTCCTGGGACCGTTGATCGAGAGCCTATTTAAACAAACCAATGACAAAGTGTGGTAAGCGAGTCGCCCAGTACAGCCTCTCTTACATCATGCCTGTGAACTGCAGTGAACTAATGAGCTATCAGACGCTTGCTGGCGACTCTCCCAATAAGAATGGAGTTGCTTACCGAAGAGTGCCTCGCGAATGATCGACATCCCCAGCTGATTATCTATGTACTCCAGAGTAATGAAGCTATGTCGCTCTTTGACAATTTCGCGCACCGCAATATGGGCCAAGAAGCTAGTGATCACGAGCCTCGTATTTCTACATGAGACACCAGACTTTGGACAACGCTTCTTCACACCCTCCACTTGTGGATGACTTTGGACATCTATTCACCTCCCATCCCGAGTCTCCTTCTCTCCACAATCCAAGATACAAACCGACCTCAACATGAAGAAAGGCACGGTTGTCGACCCCCCACCACAATACTCCGATATATTCGGTCAACCAGGGCAGAGCAGACCTCGCCCACCCTCACCATCTCCCTCCTACCATACCATCGATATCCGAAGAGATGGTCGGCTCCCACGACCAAAAATTGGAGACGGAGCGGAGCCATCTTCATCGCATCCAGGACGCTTACGTCGGGCCTGGCAAACCTGGAAAGATACCGGGATATTCAGCATCAACGTCGGAGAAAATGGATATACAGTGCTACACCACGCTGCCCAGACTGGTCGTTGTAGCAATCTGCAGCAGCTGATCGACAAGTCCGCCTTGGAAATCGATGTGAAATCGACGTCCGGATGGACCCCTCTGCACGTTGCCATCGTGGCAGACAAGTCAGCCGAGCCGCACCGCACGCAGGCCTTTCTCAAGGCCGGGGCTGATCCCAGCTTGAGGGGGGAGAAGGGGTGGAATGCACTCCATCTGGCGAGCGCCTACGGTCGAACGGCCGTAGTGGCTCTGCTATTGAGCCATCTCGTTGAAATTGATGCCAGGGCGGGAGACGATTCCAAGTCAACGAACAAGGAAGATCCCGACGGAAACCTGACGACGTTAACAGCTGTGGAGTTGGCCGCCAGACACGGTCATCCCCAGGTTGTGACGATGCTGCTCAAAGCGGGAGCCAGTCCGGGCTCACCGGATCGAACAACCGTGCTGCATGAGGCCGCCAGCTGGGGACAGAGCGCTGTTGTCTCAATGCTGTTAGAACAACAATGGCCCGACCTGAATGGTGACTGGATCAATCATCGTGGGTTTACATCGCTGGATTGCGCTTTCAGCCGTGATCAGAGCGAGACGGCGTTATTATTGATGCAGCAAGGAGATTTTACGACGACTCTGGTGAGTAAGGAGCAAAACCCAAAGCATCCAGCCACCCTATTGCATGTCATGGTGCGTCTCGACCGTACATCGGTCGTAGCAATGCTGCTCAGCCGTTCAGAATATGCGAAAGAAGTCAATACGAAGGATAGCAATGGGCTGGTTCCGCTGCATGTCTCAGCCAAACGGGGCTTCGTGAAAATGTTGAGGAAGCTGCTGGACAACGGAGCGGACCCGAACGTAACGGACAGTGAGGGATGGACAGCTCTACAACTCGCCACGCAATACGGCCAGACCGATGCTGCAGCAGTACTGCTCAAGGCCACGCCACAGGACGGAGCTCAGAGCATACCTTCGTCCAGTGTCAGCCGGGAAATTCCTCCGCTGCATCTAGCAGTGACCTCGGGCGATATGGGCACGATAAGGCTTCTCTTGCGTCAGAAGTCTCCCGTGGACATTCGCAGCACCTCGGGTCGTACGCCCCTTCATGAGGCAAGCATGCTGGGTCTGCAAGATGCCGTGCGTCTACTGCTTCAGCGAGGAGCAGACCCAGTGGCGTGCGACCTAGAGCAGATGACACCATTACTTCTGGCAGCAGAAGTCGGTCACATCCAAGTAATGCAGCAGCTCCTCGCGCGGGAGAAAGATATCCAAAGACATCTCCCAGCCCTGGCCCAGCGGAAGCTCCCCCTGGCCTACCAAGAAGTGCTTTTGCCGTTTCTCCTAAATCGAAGTAACAATCGTCTCGATATGCTTATCGACGGGACCACTGTCCTGCACCAGGCAGTACAGCGCGGACACACCTTCCTCGCCAAATTCATGCTACAGAGTGGCGCTGGACTTTCCGTCAAAGATCAAGAAGGTCGCACTGCCGCGGAGATAGCTCGACTACAAAAGAACTTTGAGTTACTTTACCTCCTGGACCCAGAACCGATGTTTCAACTGATACGGTTGATTCAGGAGTTGGTCTTAAAACGGGATGTGTCTCAGTTGTATGCCCTACTCGTCGCAGCACCCAAGAGCTTGCGCCGGCGGGCGAAAGCAATGACACTCACAGAAGCTGTTCTCACCAAAGAAGAGCCACTGATCCGCGTTCTGAAGAAGCAAATCAGTATTGACGAGGATCAAGGATGGGGGTGGCGGCCACTATACGTGACAGCCCTACGGGGTGATCTCAAGGCGATGCAGCTTCTGCTCAAGCACGGAGCCAATCCCAACCTGAAGACCGATTCAGGGATCACACCTCTTCTACAAGCTGCCGAAGGAGGTTATCCCAAACTGATCCAGCTGCTACTGCGGTATGGTGCCAATATAGAGGAGCGAGATCCGCACGGGCATACCGCCCTACAGGTGGCCGCAAGGTGTCTCCGAGCAACGTCCGTGACGACTCTACTGGAAGCGGGAGCCGATCCTCATAGCCGTGACGCTGATGGTAAAACCGCTCTGGACCTTGCATTAGATCGAGGAGGGAAAAGTATTGTTCAGTCAATCAGCGACTTTCTCGCCCGGAAGGACAAGAAATAAACCTACCCGTCTCAAAGACAAAAAGCCATCTCGAGCCTGTTAATTAACTATCCCTGAATTGAAGGTCAGATTTGATCAAGCATTTCGAAGGTAATTCATACCATTTAGCATATCTCACGACGTTTCCAAGAGATAATAAGACTGGATATGCTTATGGTAAGCTATTATGGCTCTTCCATGATAAAGAAAGTTCTTTGGGAAAGTGTCTGGCCTGCTGCGTTATCAAAGTATGCCCGTTTTATAAAAGCCTTCAATATAGAGGATATTAGTAGAGGGGACGAACCTCACCCCACGTATTGATTTAGATTTACTTCATGACGGGTACTTCAACTAACAGAGGACGCCATTTTTGGATTGCTTTAGAGCTAGTCCGAACGTCCAAATGAAGTCTCTAGCTTACTTCTGCATTAGGCCGTCTGTTTCACTTTTCTGTATGAGATCCCTCTGGTGTTGAAAGAGGGACATTTGCAATCTTTCCGAGACCCGGACATTGACAGCTGTACCTATCAGGAAAGGATCATATATTATCCCCTTTTGAAAACATGAGCTTGAGGCCTAAGATTTCTTCCAAATTTCTAATTCGGACTACGCAAATAGTACCCTGTATCTCGCTGCGATAGGCATCTTGTCAACATTCGGTCTTATATCACATACTTGACTCCATCGACAGGCCACCCCACGTACTTACTGCAACATGCCTTGCATAAATGCCTTTTGAATATATTTCGAGAACATTCTCAAACCATTATGCAACCCTAACCGCTCATATTGGCGCTGCTTGATTAGTGGATACCATTGATTGCAATCGGCCTGAGATATGCCTCTGAAAGGCCTGGATAAGTAAGTGCCTCTTTAAGTAGTCCGACTAGCAGGCCACAATTCATATGTACATTCCTTGTAAATTGGAGCTTGATCTAGCGGACAATGGAGCGTCATATACGAAACTGGGTTTGAATTCAATAACGACTGATTGGAATTCAATCTGATCCTTCTCTTGTATATAATTCATCAGGTTTGATATGTGGGTAAAGAACAATCAACTTCCTCTAAATCTCAACAAGTACAAAAAGAAATCCTAACCGAAAATAAGACTTACCAAGTGTGTGGCATCATGCCAGTGTCTCCAATTAAGATTTGATCGTTCAATCATCAAACCGATCCAATTTCCCTTTCAAACTTCCATCATCCAAAAAGCTCCCGAACATAGCTGCCTCGAAAAGATAATTGATCTGCCAAGCATGATGAGACGCATGAGCTAACATCCAACGCAATTCGTTAACCAGGCCTTCCGAATATGCGGTTACCATGGCCAGTTCTAGAGAATCAACCAGACTCTTCTCCTGATGTTCATCTACTGACCCTCATGATACGTATTCCACCGGGACAACAGATAAGAGGTGCCAAAGCTGAGTCAGTAGCTCCTTTTTAGGATGCTCCAAAAAGGCTTCAACCTGATCACAAACTAAGCGTCCATTGCAGGGATTCGGGAGTGGCCGGCTGAAACCTGTTGTTTGACCATCCTTATCGAATGCTTCCTCCCATTCTGACCACCTCTGATCTGATTGATAAGTTCGCATCTTGGAGGCGCCTAACACTGCTCGTCTCAAGAAATGATGGCGATCGTTCAAGATATGCCAGCTGAAGAGAATGGCACACACTATAGCGCCTGGATCCGACCAATTCTCTGTAAATAACCTGGCTCCAATGTGAGCATAAGCGTCATAAACTCTCCTCAAGACGTCTTCTGAGATGATGCCAGTGCTGGTGATGTCGTGCGTGTTCAAAAAGCTATTAAATAACTCCGAGGAGTAGAAGTCAGACCCAACATCCACTACGTCTGTAGCCGGTGCGCTGAACGCAAATTGATTCACAACAACTCCAGGGTTGAAACCTCTTGCCATTGCTTCGGCAGCGATGGAGTTCAGACTGCTCTCGCTTAATGAGACTGCCAAGAGCTCATCACGGCTCAGCCTCGCTGAAAGTCCTGAGAGGTGGACTTTGTTCTCTTCCTCGACGTGGCTTTTCTCTTGAATATATCTTCGGCCAATGTTTGCAGCTATTCTTCGCTCTTTGTTCCCCACTGTGTCGCCTGCGTGACATTCTGCCAAGGCCATGTGTAGCAAAGGCTGGAATTCGGGAAAGACCTTGTGGTATCCATGCTCGTAGTAGAACCACATATCCATGCAGTAGTTGGTGTAGAGTTTTGAAGCATCATTTGCACCAATGAGAAGGTTGATGAAGCCAGCTCCATGGATGGCAGCACGTGTGAGAAGTGGTTCGGGCCATTCCTCTGCCTGTAGTAGGCTGATTATCGTCTCAGACACACGTTGGAGCCCATAGCCTTTTGGCCCAAGAGCATGGCCTGCTTCGTGCTGGGCCTCACGCCATGACTCAAGTTCTTGAGAAAAGGATAACTTGGCAAGGACCGAGATATCTGTTTTGCAAGCGTTGGGAGCGGCCTCATATGCTTTGCGAATTATGCTCAATGAAGACTGGGTTGTTCGTTCCCAGTTCTCAAGACTTGAGTCAGGGAAAATTGTCCGTTCAAGCCTGTAGGTCTCATGGTCGTCGCGCCCCGGGTTTAGTGATGCTTTGGCTGCTCCCCAGAAATAATTATCAGGGGTGGTCTTGAGGGGCTTAATTTGAAGCATGGTATCAGAAGTTTGGTGACTTTGAATACGGACTTCTCTCCTCAATTGTTTGGTACAGTGGTTAGCGAGCTGAGGGAGGAAATTGTGTGCTCTCTAATCAAAGTATTGAGGGTATACACATCCTTATATACTTTGAACCATTTGTTTTCCGAAATAGAAGGGCTAAAAAAACAGGAAGAAAACAGCACCTGTGCGTTCATCTTGAGAGCAAATCACATGATACTTTAGTCTTCAAACATCAAGTTTTTACCTTACAGAAGCACTCGTTTCCATTTACGGTGGAAGGAACGCGCAGAGTCTTTCAAAATGATAAGAGGTATATGTCTGGCAACTATTTCAGTGAGTAAGCATGCTGGGCCTTCCATTAGGATATGAAAAACGTGGCGCATTATTTTCAATGTAAGGAAGGCCTCCAAATGACATCATTGAACATCGTGAAGATTCACTGATATCCCTTGCCTCAAGCCAGGTCCCTCTCATCCCTGTGGCAGTCATGAGCCCTCCAGCGTAAGGAGGCCATTCCTAACCATTAGCAATGGGTTGCATATTGTACAAGCAACCAGTATCCGACAGTAAAACCGGGACAAAAAGGTCATTGCCATGGAAGTTGTATTTTCCATATGCTTAAGTTGCGGTCACTGAAGGAATTAATGCATGACGTTGTGCATTTTTAAATCATCGGCAGTCTCCGGCAACCGAGGTATTCCATCCCAATCCTATCACATCATTATCATGATAACGATGGTTCCTCGCGGACCCCCTCCCCCCAATTGCATGGTAAGGGGACAGTTGAATGTTATCTGCGGAATGGGTCTTTCAGGATGCGTTACAAGACTACTAGCCTAGTCGACTGTTTGAGGGCGGCTAAGCCATAGAGCTTTCACCAGGACCTCACTCAAGCCTGCTCAGTGACCATCAGGGCACCTATTTGTTGTAGAGTTCATGAATTGTTGTTCTTGCAGATCAAGGCCCTACGTTAGAGATGATAGGGTGCTCATATATTGATTCTGTAGGTGCTGGCGGTTCCGTTCCAGTTCAGACTGATTGGAGATCTATACCCTCCGTGTATATAGATTCTGTCCTTCTCGGATCAGAATGAAAGCAACCAACTGTTTTAATCACAACACATTCCACCAAGTCTGAGCCCTGGATGGCCGTTCGTTGGCGAGCAATTTCAGAAAGTTGCTTTTTGCAGAAAGTGTGTGGTTTATACTCCTTAGTCTTTCATGGCAAGAATAGAATTAAATCATTTGCCCTGCGACAGAATGTAAATCGCATGCCCTGATCATATCCTGAGGAATAGCCTCCATATCAGACTAGCAATGTGATCCGCACTTCGCTAGTGTTTTGAATGGTTCGAGTATCAGCTTATTTTCATAGGGAAAAAAAAAAAAAACAACATTAATGTCTCGAATCCAGATACCAGAGGAGCTAGAAGTGGCAAAATAATCTCTAGACCTTCACTCGTTTGAGCCTGTACTCAATAAGGCAATAATTGTCTTGCTCATTTGAACCGTGAATTCTATATATACATGCAACGGAAGTATCGTACAACTCAGCTCAAACTATCACCGCTCATCAGTCTCCCAGGAGATGAACCCTCTAGGTATCCATACAATCTGAGCAACTTTGGCACAGTCCGCCAAAGTCCATGATCTATCCTCATATCCCGCAAATGACATCGGACCTAGCCAAGCAAAGTGCCCCTACCAGAGAAACATCTTACGCCTTTCCTTGCCCTTCGCCCCCCTGACCCTCCCCATTCTGATTCCGAATCGCCTGCATCAGCTCGTACAGCTGTCCGAGTTGTTGATCTGCCATGCTGTTAGTTTCGACGGCCCTGACGCCTCATCGACACAGCAGAATGAGGAGGAACCGACCGCTCATCTTGTCCAACTTGGCTTTCTCGAGTTTATCGCCCACCCAGGTATCACCCTCCAGCTTCTGCGCATATAGCTGCCACTCCGTCAGGAATCCGATCTATCCCACCGCATCGTTAGTGAACTTGTGGTTTGTGACCGTCTGGACAGGCAGGAAAGACGTACGATATGAAGCGGGTTCTCGACACTCCGATGCGCGCGGAACTCGCTCTTCACGTATCCATCACCGAGGATGCGCATCTCGGGATCGAGTTTCTTGCGGTGGACACGGAGGATGCGACGGTACAGTTGCAGCGGCGGGAGGAGGGCCAGGGCTTCGGACAGGCTGGACTTGGAGCCCAGGTTGGCCGGAGTGGCCATCAGAAGGCGGGAGGCGAGTCTCATGGTGGAAGCTGTGGTGTCCTGGAAGAAGGCGAGCTGTTGGCGTCGATAAGAAGGCGTGGAGGGAAGAGAAGAACCTCGGGATGAATGATGACATCGCAGCGGCACCGCGCATTGGCCAATCACGCGGCCGCATTACTCCGCGGGATATCCTAAACGGGATCATCCATGGATATGAACTTTGCCTGTCTGTCTTCCATCTTGGCCTTCCCAGCACATCCTCACACCCAGAAGGAGAAAAAATGCTCCCCACCCCCTGCACCGCCCACGTCTCCTTCGACACCATCTACGAACCTTCCGAAGACTCCTACCTCTTCCTCGATACCCTCTCCTCCGCCTCCGAATCAGCATGGCTCTCCGCCCGCTTCAACCCCTCCCC
>RHLO01001147.1:0-18533 GCA_003719415.1 Aspergillus olivimuriae
AGGATTGTTTGACGATAAATACGTATTGGTGTATTTTGGCTTGGATCGGCATTGGCCGGAGTGGTGAATGTCAAAGCAAAGAGATATAATTTAGTGTTGTACCAATCAAATTCAAGTTACGAGCTCCATGAGTCAAAATTGAGTTGCTTGAGATCGTTAAAATGGACGCGAAACAAAAGGGTGACAGAAAAAAAAAAAAAAAAAAAAAAAAAGAAAAGAAAAGAAAAGAAATAATGAGGGAGAATTCAAATATGTATTATTGTCACTCGGTCAGTCCAGTTCGCCCCAGGCATGTGTCCCTGGAAAGCCGGCAGATCCATCCCGCTAGATCGATGGCCGCAACGCAAGTCTATGTGAAGGAAAAGCAAAAGAAATCAAAAGCAAATGCCGCCAACCGACACGGGCGAAGCGAACAACCAATGTGGTCAATCGCCCCAGTAAACAGAGCCGGTGTAAGGGCGCCGTCGCGCCCTTGGCCCCGTGGACAAACCCAACTCATCTGGCCAAAAACATGTACAAGAACGCAGTGAGAAGCGCTTCAGTCGAACCCATCCCCGAACGCCATGCATGCACGTCAAAGGAAATCATTACCCAAGGAAAAGACAACGGGACCCCGCGAGGAGTCCCCGACCACGATCCCGTCCCACCCGACGCTCAGGCACATCGCGACGCAGGCAAAGCACATACAAGATGGAAACACAAAACGACCCACCATCGAGCGCACTTTAATCGCGCCGGCTGTAGAGTTCGTACGAGGTTTCGACGGGGCCAGCTTCTTCGTCCTTGAAGCTGACCCGGCGGAGCAGGGTCGGCATCGAGCGACGGGACCGGCGTGTGGGCGACGACAGCCGGGGGAGGGAGATGAAGGACGGCAGCTTGGCGTAGCGGAAGCGATACTTGGTGCCCCAGGAGGTCAAGCGTCCATACGAGCACCAGAGACAGTAGCCAACACCCCCGGCGAGCACGAATCCAAGCACGGTGAGGAACATCCAGTGTTGCCCCATCCAGAAGATGAGTCGGGCGTCTTTGCCGTGCCAGCTGTTGCCGACATGGTGGGTGAAGAAGCTCCAACTGAACTTGTTATACTCGTCGGGCATGAGAATGCGGACGCGACCGGACTCGCCGGGCATTTCGCCCATATACTCCTTCCAGATGACCGACAGGAAGAGCGGACCGGTTGAGTACATGACGGTGATATACGGGAGCAGCCAGCTGCGATCGTACGATTGCAAGACCTCGATCACGCGCAGGAAGAAGGGGTGCTGCGGCACGGAGCCCATGGCATCGTTGGAGATACCGGTGGGCACGGTCCGGCGCACCCAGGCGGGATAGGCAAGGAGAGGATCCAGTCGACGGTTGCAACCCTAGGTGCGCGGTGGTTAGCATTATCGGTTCCAGGAGGGGGGCGCGGTCTCGGGCCCCGGGGCCGGGCTCCACTTACATCGTCCAAATCAATGTACGTGCCCCCATAGTGAGCCAACACGAAATACCGGATCGAATCGGCGCGTTGGATGGGGTATTTGTATCCGTCGAATGTGTCGAGGAACCACGGGTATTCGCTGGCGATGAACTCGCGCGACTTTTCATTGGTCCACAGCTATGGCACGGGAGGCGTTAGCACGGGTGCGGGACGGCGATGAGACCAAGGGGCACGTACAATATACTCGTAGTCCGGGTGCAGGTCAATGCAGCTCTGTTGGGCTTCCCGCCAGACCTCCGGGATGGTCTCGTTCTTGTAGGTCTGGTGGATGATCTTTGGGATCACTTGGGGCCGTTGTTCGATGAGGCTGGAGTTGGGTGAAGGCAGTTCGGCACGGTGGATCGCATCGGCGGAGGCATCTTCCACGAGGAGCGATAGAAGGGTGAAGACGCTGCGGACGAGGAAGGTGATCACCACGAGGTTGATGACGAGGAAGAGCAAGAGACCTCGGCGCATGGCGGCGGATGGGGGGCCCCCTGAGCAGGTCGAGTCAACGGGGGGAAGTAAGGAGCACGCGCAGGAGCGGCAATTGGCGATGCCGGACGCGCTGACGGCGGCAATTGGGGAGACTTTGAGGTTGAGTTGGAGCCCCGGGAGAATAGGAGGTGAGTTGCACGCGGTGAATCAAGACGACCGATAGCTGTCGAAGCTCGGGCGACGGTTGAGGCGAGAGACGGTGGATAGCGAGCGCAATTCACGACGAAGCAATGCCACAGCCACCACACTCGAGTTGTCGGGTCGGAGAGGACGAGAGGGAAGAAGAGGGAGGCGTCCTTCTTTTTTTTTTTTTTTGTTGATCAGGGACGAGAGAAAAAAGCTCGAGCCAAGCGCGGGCGCCGAAGAGGAAAGGACCGGGGGAGGGCGCGAGGAAGAAAGTTCGGCGACAAGCCACTAGAGGATCACCGGCCCCTGAGCAGTACCAGACGGCCACCCCGACAGGGAATGAGAATCAGACGGGTCGAGAGGAGTCCCAGCGCAAGAATCCCACCGTTCGACGGCCGTCAGTCAGGAATTTCGAGTCCTGTCGATTCAGGTACCGAGGATAGACGAGGGAGCCGCGAGAGAGAGGGAGGGAAAAAAACGAAACAGCACTGGAACTGGAACAACAACCCCGACACCAGAGGCTAAAGGAGCGAACGTGGGGGGCGCAAGAGTGTTTATGAAGGAAAAAGGAATGAACGACGCAACGGCATCAGAATGACCGCGCAGTGGGCGAACGAAAGAAGTTTGGGGGGGGAAAACGAGCAGGCAGAAGCGTCGACCACCCATGGTTCTAGGGGAACAGTTAAGGGGGGCGCAGGCACACGCCCGGTGGAGCCATGGTCCCCGTTCGCCTGGGGAATTTCCAGACTGTACTCTGTACCGTACCTATACGATAGGGACTGGTGGTTCTTCCTCTCTACGTTGTCCTCCCCATCTCCAGTACATCCTGGGGACTGATCCTGCCCTGCTGTCTGGAAATCATCATCCTGCGTACTGAATACCGCCCAAAAGGTACCAAGGCACACGTCTCGTACGCGACCATACCATCTCAGGCATCCAGGCTGCTATTGTGGCGGTACCCTCAGCAGCTCCACTCTCCCCAACAGCACATTTTGATTGGCCTTCCCGCCGAGTCTGTGGGGTGATGTCTCCAAGCGGACTAGCCGCAGTCGAATTCTTTCCAGACCATACCCAACCGGTACATGCAATACGGACGACCTGCAGGGTACCTCCAGAGTACCTGCCGTCGAACGGTGTCCCGGTGGAGTCTCTCGTACTCGCAGGTCTTTTTTCGGTCGCCTCGTCCGTCATCCTATTCGGGACTAGAGCCCTCTGTCTCCAGAAATACATCGTCCAAAGTACCTTGTATACCTCACCCTGCTACTATTGACATCGGTACTGTATATGTCAATCAGAAGCATTGGACAAAATCGAGAGCTCCGACATCTGGCAGATCGGCCTGCCGCCTGCACTGGACCAGTATTACAGTACTACAGGGCGGTTCCTTCGGGACGCAGCCGATCGACACCTCAGGCAGCCCAACCGCACCAGATTGTCCCGAACGAGAACATCCACGACAACCACAACCACATCTCCCCGATCAGCCAGATCATCCAGATGACCCACCTCGCCCATGGAGATCACCAACCACGGGTTTCCTGCACAGAATCCCAGGTACCTCGCGTCGCCGCTCATCCCGATCCTTAGTTCCCCCCCCTCTGCGCAACCACGGTCGCTTCCTCGCGGTCGGGACTGCGCCCACCGCCACTGACCGCTGCGGTCCCCAACGACGGTTCCAGGTCAAATAATGGGAAAGCGCTCGTCTGAGCACAACCGACGGCCGAGAAAGCCGCTGCACGAGGCAGCGCGTCCAATCCATCCTTCCGCGACCACGGCTCGGTCATCGCCGCAGATGGGTGGACAATCGTATGGGGCTCCCAGCCTTCATCCCGAGGACCGCAACCGTCCCGAAAATCGCTCAGAACAGGTGATGATGGACTAGGATCTGGGACCAGAAGACCCAGCCAAAAAGGCTGTTCGCTGACGGACTACCCCGTGCGCTCAAGACTTAATTTACATCTGCCGCCGTATGACTTCATCGACTCGGCGGCGCCAAACCACCAAAACGAAAAAGAAACCCGCAGCCAAAGAAGCCGACATGAATGCATCAAAGAATGAACGGAGAACACTGCCACCATGCAATCGCTGGTTGACCCAGCGACATCCCACCACGGCCTCTCTGACCGACAGAAAAGAAGAAAACCGACCAGAATGCTCATCCCCACCGCTCCTCGCACCCAATGATGTGCCACACGCGGGAGAGAAATTGCTCGCTAGCCGCAGGGAGAAAAGCCGACCGGTGGGTGTGCGTGTCTGTCTTCTCCAGGATCCAGCAGTCGCCCACGCAGATTGCGTTGCAACGCCCCACGGTTGGGAAGCCGCCTCACGCTCGTTCGCTCCTCACTGGTCGCGCCAGCGACTGTCAGACGCGTGGACCTCCACGTCTTCGCCCAGCAGAAGGAAAAGCGTGTTTCAGCGTCCAGGGTCAAGAACATCACCACGATCGATATCGCCCCGTCGATTGACCTCGTTCACGTCGTCATGGCTCGCGCCCAACCCGCTTCGGCTGGCGCACCCCTCCGGCATCACAGCTGAGTGGCGGTCTAGCAGGAAGTTAGTCGCTCCCAAGCGGCAATCGGTGGCATGCCAACTCCCCAATGCCCACTGTCGCTGCACGTGTAATTGACCGAGACCGCTAGTAGATCGACTGGGTGGGCGTCCCATCGGATTCCTGTCTGGGCGCCAAACCCCAGCTTTTCTTGGGTGTGGAAACTCGACGTCCCTGTCCGTCCCTGCTTCCATATCGCTCTGCCTGTATCCGGGTGAGATCGTCCAGACGGTCGACTTGCTCGCCCGAGCTGGTACCAACCAGTCCAAAATTCCCCTCCATCTGCGCCCCCGCATGTCAATTCTCTCCGCAGGAAGTAAACCGCCCACCCCCAACGCCCAGCCATTAGCCATGATCATTCGCAATGAAAACCAATCATCTACCCGGTGGAGAAATCACACTTGCCAATGTGAGCAGTTTAGCCAAAATACAGGTCTCCCCCAACCAGAGAGCCGGGTGATCATCCCCAGCGGTACCAGTAGTACCAGACCACACACCAAGTTCTATCAACCTCCATCCTTCGTGGAGATAACCCCCACTCAGCCGAGCAACGATATCAGCCCAGGCGCCCCAACCCAGCTCCAGGAAGGCTGGTTTGCCGCACAAACCACCCCGACTGACCTCGTCACAAGTGCCTGACCTTGCTTTTTCCCGTTGTTGTCCCGCCTCGCTCGGACTCCCGGTGACATCATCATCGCGGGATCGCACCCGTTGGATGCAGAGATCATGGCCGCGCATGCATGACGGCGGACGGAGGCCCGCGCTTCCTGCAGGGTTGGACCACCTGGTCCATCTATTCTAAGCAACTACGGACGCAAGGAGCGCCACAGATATCACTGTCTCTCGACGGGTGTCACACTGCATTTGTGAGGTCAGAATCGCCGGATAGAGCGGGCGACAGCGTAAGCGGTAGCAGCACCACCGAGGGTATCTCGTAATTATCTACCTTACATACATACTCGCCGACAAACCGAGGCCCCACCGACGTCTGTCTATCAAAAAATATCCTGTAAACCATCCTCGATGGCCCGTGATTCTCATCCAGGCGGCGGCCGTGGGAGAAACCCGACGTCCCAACGAGCCCGGCCCGCAGCCACGCCACGCACGCATGCCGACGCATGGCATCAACTCAAGGATATGTCCGTGTCGGCCTTCAGCCTCCTTGCATTGGAAACCCTCCTTAAAAGGATACCACAAGAGTCCCTGACTGGCCGACAAGCCGGTAGGCAAGACTGCGTTCATATCTCCTACGTCTGCACCCGCACGATTCGATCCATCCCAATGATCTGTCCCTGACGTGGGACAACCAAATCCACAACTGGACGACAGAGACCGCCGTGGAAGCCCACAAGAGTTGGCAGAGACACTCTGGTACCCGGCACGCGCACATTTCCATCCGTGGTGCATCGGAGTGCACCTGCGTAGTGCGTGAATTCGGCTTGATCTCCCACAGCTGTCCCGCCACAGAAGACGGCCTCACAGGACCGTGTGAGCCAGCCTGTCAGGTATATACCGTGGGGCCCTCTTTTCGGAAAGCGAATGCGAAATAATGGCGTAGAGAAATAGAGCATACATGATCGAAACATCCTACCTTCCGCAGGGAGGACATGCAGAAGAAGAGCAAAAGCAACCATCGCCCGGGCTCTAGAATCAACCCATTGGACCGGACGGCCTATCATCACCGCACCTCCGGGGCCGCAGCAGCAGCGAAATCTTGGTTCACATTGGCCGCATCAGCGGTCCCGGGTCGCGGTTCGAACATGCGTACCCACCAGGCAGGCGGGTCGAAGGGGCGATGGCCGCCATGGAGAGATGGGTAGACATCATTGAAGAAGTACCAGACGTGACCGACGACGACGCCGCAAATCTCATCCTTGGGGACAGTGCCGTGGACGACGAGGCTGAAGGCCATCAAGACCCAGGGGAGGTACGGTGCGGTGAAGACGAGCAGGCCGAGGAAGCTGAGACGGGTTTCTGGGTTGCGACGGCTCCAGATGTACACCAGACTGGAGGAGAGGGCGCTGCCGAGGAAAGGTAGCGAGAGGAAGGGGGAGAGACAGAGCAGCGAGACCATGGCGTAGAAGAGCAGCCAGGAGAAGTGGGCGGGGGAGCGGCCGGAGGACTCCTCCAGCAGGCGCGAGTAGCGCTGGAGGAAGAAGACGTGGAAGAGGAGGTCAAGATTCAGCGGACCGAAGTACAGGAATGTGGTCAACAGACGCCAGTACTGTTGATCCCCCGTCGCCAGAGGAGATTGATTAGTCTGTGAGGTCTTCCGTGCCGAGTCGTGGGTTACGTTGGGAGCTGAGTTGACGTACCTGAGACTTGTTGTAGACTGCGCGGAAGCTGTAGAACAGCTGGAAGGGGGTGATGATGTGACACTGGACGAGGACCGAGGTTGCGACCGTGGCTGCTGTCCACCAGCGCGTCACCGGGGGCATCTCGTAGAACCATTGCTCGAGGGGGAACTGGCCACCCTGCCCACCATTGCCCCAGATTGCGGCCATTCCGTCGGAGATGAGAAACACGGGTGTGACGAGACCACCGGGGAAGAGAGAGAGCGAATGAGGAGCAACGAAACGACCGCGACGAACAGGAAGGGAGCGAGAAAGAGCGAGCGAGAACAACGAAGGAGGCGAGAGGATCAGTCGAGGGCCAGCTCGATGGAGAAGAAGTATATACAACTGTGGGATGGACGATCGAGAACCACCAGCTGGCCTTTTCATTAGTCATCCCCCCCCGGCCAGGTGTTTGTTGCCTGAGGCCGTACACTCCTCATTACCGCGCGCTTCCCCACGCGCTCTACGCGCTCCACGCGTCCGGGCCGGAAAAGGCGATGGCTGGGCGCGTTTCTCTTCTATACAAACCAACCCCCTCTTTTTTTTCTTTCCTCGTTCTCTTTCCTTGCCAGTGTGTGCTTGGAGTCTCCCTTCTAACCCGATCGACTGTGACATTGGATCCGTCTCCCTCGCAACGACCACTGCATCCGTGCAATCCATCCCAATTTCACCAAGTCGACCGTGGTCCATGTCAAGCGCAACCATCCCCCTCACGCAAGGACATCAACACGACCTCTCAACCTGCTAGACACCCCTCACAGAGCAATTGAACCCCGTCCCCACCAGAAACGAAACCCACCCACACCACACCACACACTACGATGCCACCGAAAACCGGCCGAGGCCAGAAGATCGCCTCCGTTCCCCGAACACAAGCCAGCAGCAGTCGAGTCACGAAAGACACCACCGAAGCTGGACCATCTACATCATCCCCCGCTGCAAAGAAGCAACCGCGCAAATCCACCGGCGGCGCCACCAGAGGCGGACGGGGGGGAAAGAAACGCGCAGCCCCACGAACATCAGACGTCCAGCGTACGTGACCACTACCGTGCCATCCCATCTTCCATCAATCCCTCCCAAGTCTACCCACCTACGCACAAACCCCATTCCAACCACAAAAAGAACAATGAAAGAACAAAAGAAAGAAACCACCTCAAGCTAACAAGAACAATTCCTTAACAGCCGGCGACCCCACCCCCACCGGCCGCCGTCACCGCTACAAACCGGGCACCGTCGCCCTCAAAGAAATCCGCAAATACCAACGCTCCTACGACCTCCTCATTCTGAAGCTGCCGTTTGCCCGCCTGGTCCGCGAAGTCGCCCTCGATATCCTCCCCGCCGAGCGCGGCGCCGAACTCCGCTGGCAATCGCATGCTATCCAAGCCCTCCAAGAAGCTGCCGAGGCATTCCTCGTGCATCTGTTCGAGGATACGAATCTGTGCGCCCTGCATGCGAAGCGGGTTACTATCATGCAGAAGGATATTCAGCTTGCGAGGCGGATTCGGGGGGTGTGGGGCGGGTTGGGATGAATTTCCCATTCGGTGTTGACATTTAAAGAAGAGGAAAGAATAAAGCGAAGGAAGGGAAGAAAGCGCGCAGACGAACAGAAATGAGTGAAGAACTACCTTTTGTGCCCTGTGAGGGTAGATCTCTGAGGAATTGGTCGTTCCTCGATATCGGAGCAGGTATATTACCGTTTTCTGCTCTCGTTGTTTGTTCTTCGTTTGCTTGGCTTCTTTCGTTGAGAGGGTTCTCTGCTATACCTACCACCTACGCGACCATCTGTCTACCTAACTACGGGACTCGCCCAGTCCGTGTAATCCCTTGGTAGGGGATGGTTGACTGGCTGGTGGACAGCACGCATGGCGTATATGGGGTTCGGGAGTCGTTTTATTGCAGCGGGTTCTGTCTGTCTGCTCTCAGCTTGTCTTTGAGTGTGTTGTTACGCGGTGTTTTTAGCTCGGGGGATTTTCATTGCCATTCAGCACTGAGCTATGCATGTATATTAACTGGTGTTTGGTGATTGGTGATTCAGGAAGTCGGTTTATAACATTATCCTCCTCCTATACGGAGTCCTTCGTCGATCGTGTCCCCCACCTATCACATAACCATCGTCACTTGTCATGTCATATCATGTCATGCCATATCATTTCACAAGAAAGTAGAGTACAACATTAATATATTCGATTTGGACCAGGATCCCATGTACCTAATTGCGCCACGCCACAGATCATTGCCATGCACCGACCCGCATATGGTATCATAATAATGTAAAAAGCAAAAAGGCAAACTCTACACCACCCGTAGAGGAAACGCGCCATGAGAAAACAACTCAGAATAAACCAGACGAAGCAACCCCTACGTCGTCCGTTTCAACGCCGTCGGCAACCCATTCATCACCCGATGGCCTTCTTCCCGCACCCCCTTCGCCTCCTCGTTCTTCCCCTGGCGCTCCAGCGTTTCCGCCAACATCTCATCCGTCACGCTCACCCAGAGCCGGTCGTTGGCCTTCTTGGCCATGGCGCGGCCGGCGCGGGCACTCTTCTCCGCCTGCTCGCCGACCACACCCCGGAAGTACTTCCAGCTCATGAACGTGAGGGTCATGCAGGTGATTTGGCTGTTGCTGATGGCGGTGGCGGACTGGAGCGCTTGCTGGAGGAACTGCTTCGTCTGGATGGTCGATTCAGTCTGCACGGTGGCGCAGACAAAGTAGTACGCCGCCTGGATGTACTTGTTCGGGCTACCTTTGCAGAACGCTTCAATCGTGGCGAGGAGGCTGTGCAGCTGGGAGTGGAATGGATGGGCTGGGTCGCGGACGATGAGCACTGTGTTCAGGGCGGCGAGGATGGCCAGGTCGCGACGGGGGTCGTTGCGGGCGGTCTTGCTCGAAGACGATAAAGATGAGAGCGGGGAAGACTGGAAGGCTCGCAGCGCCGCGTCCAGATCACCTGTCGCTTGGGCGATGGTGCCCGCTGCATACTCCATCAAGCATTGAACGGAGTCAGGCAAATTGTCGCCAAGTACTTGAGTCTCTTGTCGAAGCTCGTTCAGCGTTCGGCTGGCTAAGTCCCAGTCTGTCCGGCCACAAGCAAGAAAGACCTGCTGCAGGAGTAAGTTGCAGTAGAGGACTCTGCGCCACTCGACTCGGCGATTGGCGTTGATCATAGACTCTGTGATCTCCTGTGGCGCCTTGAAGCTCCCTATCGTTGCGTTAATTCCTGTGAAAATACCAGGCCAAGAATCGAAGCATAACTCACCCTGTATCATCCTGACACCTTCCTGGAGGAACTTCTCGGCTTTTCGGCCATCATACGAGTTTTTGCAACAGAGCGTGACAGAGCTGAGGAAATAGCAGAGGGCGTAGAGGTCATGCTGAGGCAGCCAATTGAAGCTCAGGAGCAAGGTGCCATTTTGGACCTGCAAGATGTCTCCGGTATCGATAGAAGACGGTCCAGCAGACCTTCCATTGAGAGGGATAGAGAACGACCCGTCAGGACGCCAGTTTGGATCGTTCAGCCTCTCGTCCATCATATCTTGTAAAGTTTTCAGCTTCTGAGAAGCTTGGTTGACATCATACTCTAGGAGGCTACAGCAGATGTCCACCATTTGAACCAGCGTCGTCAACTGCGGTATAGTACGAAGCTCATCGTTGAGCTGATGGCTCCGCGCTATTGCTACTGCACGTTGCGCCTGCTCGATCGAGTCGAACGTAGTCCCTTGCTGCAGATGAGCTAGTGCTTCAATGACTGCAGACATAGCTGACACAGCCTTATCACCGTGACGATTCGCCATGTTGGCGATTTTGTGGAGATGTTGCAGTGCTGAGACTGAGTCCTGATGTGCCGGCGAAGACAGCGAAAGAGAGATGCGAAGGAATCTAAAGGCGTATTCCCAAGCAGAATGGCGGTATCTGGTGCCGATTAGTCGCTGAAGAGGGATGAGACAGGGGTGACTCACGCTTCAACGTCCTGGATCATTCCATCAACCGCCTTCAGGGACGCCTTTGGGTTTGTCTTGTGCAGCATCCGCGCGAGAAGATGCTGCATACTGTATTTGAGATCCAGCATGCGATTCTATATTATTGTCAATACTTTCATATCATCAGTCAAAAAGCGGCGCCAGAACATACTCGCTCGCAGAGATCAATCTATCATAATGTTAGTGAACCGGAGTCGATGCTAAACCAAAGTGTTTGGACATACGCCTTTACTCAATGCAGTCTCCGCCTCAAGATCGTTCTCGGTCTCCTCAAACAGGATGCGCGCATATCGTAACCGAACAAGGGCTTCCACCCTGGGCTGTAACCGCCAGTTCTGGAACGCAGCTGTCAGAAACGATAGATTCAACGCTCGACAGGATATGGAATCCCACCTTGAGCACGGCCTCCAAGCATCCCAATCCCGTCGCAACCAATTTGTAATAATCCTCCACCTCGATCTCTCTTCGCATCAAAGCCACCGTTGTCCCTTGGCTGTGAGCTGCACTAAGATACTCGTCCGCCATGGCAAGCAACAGCACCTGGTAATCCGGGGCCTTGGTCGGTTTGGGCGTTGGTTGCTGGCTGGGCTGTTGCTGGACCGGCTTCTTGGTTGGCTGTTTCTGCATCTTCTGCTGGACCTCGGGAGACGGAGCGGGGATCAACACCTGGGGGATGACTTTTGGTGATGGTGCCGGAGGGGTCGCAGGAACGGGAGAAGGGGCAGGCTTGACCGTGGGATTTGGCGTGGATTTTGGAGTGGGCTTGGGGGTAGACTTTGGCGTGGGTTTGGAGACCGCCTGGGAGGGCTTGTTAAACCCTTGGGTCGGCTGTTGCTTGGGACTGGGAGTAGCATAGTAGGCCGATGGGGTCGGCGCTGGGGCCGGAGCCAGAGCTGGCGCCGACGCTGGGATTGAAGCCGGGACTGGCGTGGGAGGAGCTGGACTAGGAAGAGCTGGGGCCGACAGCGCTGGCGAACGACTGCTGCCAGCAGCAGATACCGCGGAGGACTGGCCACCATATCGAGATAACCCTTGACCGAACGGCGACGAGATTGACGGCATGGGCGGGTTGTTAAAAAGATCGGAAGGGTTCACATATTGGGGCTGCTGTTGCTGCGGGGGCAGCGGCGGTGGTTGCGGTTGATGTTGGGGCGGAGGCTGCGGTTGAAGAGGGGGGAGATGATGCTGATGTTGGTGCTGCGGCTGCGGCTCCGGCTGTGGTGACGGTTGAGGTTGAGGCGGTTGAGGTTGACTATTGTAGGCGTGCTGGAACGACTGATAGGATGGGATCATGACCTGCGGGTACACCATCGGTTTCCCATACGCATAGAAGGAGGCATTCTGAGGCGAATTATTGTACAGCAGCTGTTGCGGCTGGATGGTCTGCTGCGGAGGGAGATTGGAGGGCTGCTGCAGGTACTGCGGAGGGTATTGTCCGTGGTGGGGAGGTGGATAGCTCATCGCCCCAGGACACCGATGACGGTCATCTAACCAGACACTGCGAGAGAATGGATGCGAGAGGGGAAACGAGGTGCTGCTGGGATGGCGCCGTTGTTGGCAGTGTTATCGGCGATGGTTCGTCGCGGGCTTTTTTTCCGTTTGCGCTCCGGATCGGAGAAACCCCCGAGCGGTGAGAGCAAACACCACCGAAGTATACCAGTGGTAGAAGACCAGCTACAAGGACGACAAGCTTATTGGGGAGGGAACAAGATCGACTAGAATATGAGATAATTGAGGGTATTCCAGAGAAGCTTCCAATAATCAATCAACGCCTCCACAGACACCCAACCCAAAAACCAAATAAAGAGACCGCCCACCCTATCCAGTGACCAATCCAACAGGGTTACCGCCCTGTACAACGCCGAGTATCCATCTATGTGATGTATAACATATGTTCAATCATTCATTCATTCATGAGTCCCGTCTCCCTCTCACAGCTTGTTCATCTATCAGAGCATGTTGATCGAGGAGTACAGCTGATTCAGCGACGGATCCTGCAGTCCAGGCTCGAGGATGTCCATCCCCAACGCTGGCGGACTGCTGAGTGGAGGATGTTCGCGGACCGTCCAAGGACAAAGCTCGCTGCAGTTATCCACGTCAATCGTGTTCTCCGCAGGATGAATGCGCTGCGATGCCCAGGTCTGATCAGGGACTGCAGTCGCTCCGCCAAGACATCGCTCCGTCCAGAAGAAGTAAGTCGCTTGACCAGTGTCCTCATCCACCCGACACGGTTGTTTGCGGGGGCATTTCAGAATAGCATTGCAGCTGTTGCAGTTGGATATCCGTCGGCAGGAAGAGCAGAAACTGTCGTACAGCCGGCAAATAGTGGTTTGGCAAACACTGGAGAGCCACAGGTCGACAGAGCGATGGGCGCATCCGAACCGGGGCGTCATATGTTCTTCTTTACCCAACTGTCCAGCAGCCGTCGACAGATGGTACTCCGTCTTGATCATCAGTTGGTCGTTCTCGTCCAACTGGGGGTAGATATCGACTGCGAGCTGGGTGGAGCCGTAGTTCTCGGTGCACGAGTGCCAGCAGAATCGGTCCTGGACACCAGTGCCAAACTGAGCGGACAGAATGTCGACAGATTTTTGTCGCATTTTCAGCAGATCGATCAGTTCCAAGGTGTCCCGGAAGGTTATCTTCTTGCAGGGACATAGATCGATGATACCAGCGGAGGCTCCCAGGTTGCACGAGCGTTCTTCGGCTTTCCGTCGTAGTTCGCGCGAAGGGAACGACGTCCGCGGGTGGAGCTTCAAGCATTTTGAGCACGCCCACCACCTGCTATTTTCTAGCAAATTGATCAGCTGCCATCGGGGCGTCACGAAGTTGTGTCCGTTGCGGTAGTGGTGGAACAGCGGCGCAAAATCTCGGTTGAAGTGGAGGGATTTGGAGTCCAGAATCGCGCCGGAAATGGTATAGAGTCGTTTACAGGTCAATGCTAGACAGGCTTCCGGCAGCACTGTCAGGTGCGAGATGATCTCCAGGATGAGTTCTGTGGGGAGTTCTAACAGATAGCATCGTTTGGGAGGCCCTCGCTCCCTCGGTGGTCGTTCTTCCTGGCTGCGCGGCCAGGTATACATCTTGGCGATGGATTTCAATCTTTCTCCAGCACGACGGATGGGATATGCCATGTCGAAACGGGGCGGAAGTGAGTTCACCATGGGCTGCTGCTCCGGGAGATATCCGTCGCAGGACCGAATCGTTGGCGTTCTTCTTGATTCGTTGGGGCGGGAATTCGACACAAACTGGTGGTCGGGCGATAAGAGGCGCTCATAGATCGAACAGGAACCAGCTTGCTGCCTGCTGGTGCTGGGGATTCATGGTGTATATAACCAACACGAGACAGAGAGAGGAGCCAAGACGCACCGCGTGACAAAGACTGCGTCCCAAAGAGATAACGAAATGTCCTTTTGACCTGGGAGGTCGACCACCTATATGTCGAGCGTCTTGCACGCAAACGGAGCACGCGCCAGGGTCACAGTGTAGCCCGCCTTATCAGCGTTGCCCGCGCCGGGCGGCAGGGCATGCTGCCAGCAACTGGGGTTGGTGCCGATCTGGAACGGTAACGTTGTGCCGGACCGCACCCAAAGATGCACGTTCCGGCAGCGACAGGATGCAGAGATGTGGAATTTTCCCCTGCAGGATGCGACGAGGACGATGATGGCATCCGGTCGTTGTCTGCCCCAAAGGAGGGCCGCATTCGGAAACCGCCTGCCGCATCAAGCGCCGACCCAGAAACGTTCCAGCGGGCCGCACGACGAACACCCACGAGAATGTAGATCCATGGAGATCCTGGAGCGCCCACGGCACTGGTCAGACCGGAGAGAGGGGGGGAAAGGTCGGATGCAACTGGGGGCACGAGCTGGCGGGGTCCGGTGACATCGAGGTCGTCTGATCCCACACCGTCGATCCTGGAGATTTCCTTGAAGTTCCCATCAGGCTGGATTCCCTGATGCAGCTGAGTCAGATATGGAGATCACGTGGTGATAAGGATAGGGATTATGTCATTGAGGTCGATCAGTAATCAACCCAGACTATCAGACACCTCTGGAGATCTGAGAGAGACCTGATGACGGGGTATAACCCTGGAGATCAATGAGGTACCATCCAATGGTTCTGCGGATACAACAATTTCAGAACATTAATTGACCGTCTCACAGCGACTGGAGTTCGTACGGGCGGTATACAAGAGATCGCAATCACCAATCCGGTTGGAAGACTAAGGTAGAGGCGCGGAAGATGCCGAGGCACAGATGCCGACTGCTATCAATCATATAATCGGAAACTTGGCTCTCTCCAGCGACGCCACTGCCATCCTTCCTACACCACGACAAACACCTTCCTCCATTCCACATTCTTCTTCATCCTCCGTAAGTTTCTCTTGTACTCTCCATTGTCATTCTTTCAACCCCCGCCCATCGGTGTGGAGGCTTATGTAAGAACAGGCCTCCTGTTCTCTGGCCAAGAAAGGCAACGAGAAAAAAGAAAAATACACAGTGAAGACATCTGCCAGCTAATCATCGCGCCCCATATTCGATTGTCCAGCTCATTTTCAGTCACTTCAGGCAGTGCAGGGAGTCTGACCTCATGTCGACAGCCACCTCTTCCGGCTTCTTCGACGTGATTTCAGTTCCCCTCCTGGTCTCCGGGCTGGTTGTCATGGGGTTTCTGTCATGGATGCGCCCTGGGGGCCGCATTTCCTTCTATCATGCGAAGGACAACAGCCTGCGTCTCACGCGCAAAGCAGCCAAGGCAGGCGACAAAGAGCAAACGACGCTGACAGAACTTTGCCAAAATGCTACTCCCACCAAATGTCAACTGAACCCGTTCCTCTTCAATGGCCACCTGCAGACCGCCTGGACCGTCGTCAAGTTCGATAATGTCCCGGTGTACTACAAGCGTCGGATCCTGCAGGCCGATAACCCGGCGCTGAAGGGCCATTTTGCCGTCGACTTTGTGACCAAGCCCTACGAGGTGCCGCAAGACGGGCCGACCACGGACCCCGAGAGGAAGTACACCCTCCCGGACGGACTTCCGGAGCGGACCTCCCTCTTCACCGATGAAGAATTCGCTGCGCTGCCGTCGGATGACACTAAGCCAATGTTGGTGGTGCTGCATGGTCTGAGCGGCGGCTCGCACGAGCTGTACCTTCGCCATGTGGTTCACCCGCTGGTGGCCGATGGGACTTGGGAGGCTTGCGTCGTCAACTCGCGAGGCTGTGCCCAGACCAACATCAGCAGTGGTGTGCTCTACAATGCCCGTGCCACGTGGGATGTGCGTCAGGCTGTCAAGTGGCTGCGCGAGCTCTTCCCGAACCGACCCCTGTTCGGCATTGGGTTCTCTCTGGGAGCGAACATTCTGACCAATGTACGTGCCTTTGGTCTCTATCTTATTGATGATATGTCTGACAACCCTGCTTGACAGTACCTGGGAGAAGAAGGCGATGATTGTCTGCTCAAGGCAGCGGTGATTGTTGCCAGCCCGTGGAACCTGGAGATCAGCAACGCGAACCTGCAAAGCACCTTTATTGGGCTTCACGGCTACAGCAGGATCATGGGAACGAGCATGAAGAAGCTGTTCGAAGAGTATGTCCAGTGTATTTCAACCTGATACTTTTGTCATGTCTAACTTGGGCAGTCACCATGAGATGGTATCCAAGAACCCTCGCGTTAACGTTGAAGAGGTGCGGAACGTCAGATTCCTGTACGAATTCGATCGGTAAGTATCAGTATTTGAGAGCGATGTCGATCAGCCGCTGACTGTAAGCACAGGTCGCTGCAATGCGCCCTCTGGGGCTACCCCACTGAGGGTGCTTACTATCGTGACTCCGCCTCGGTTGATACTATGCTTGCTATCCGCATTCCGTTCTTTGTCGTCCAGGCGGAAGATGACCCGGTGAGTCTGCCCATCAATTGTGATTTTCATTGGCTCTAACGAGTGTTAGATTGCTTCTTTCGGCGCGTTGCCGTTTGAAGAAATCAAGCAAAACCCCTACGGAGTGATGATGACGACCTCCTGGGGTGGTCATCTGGGTTGGTTCGAACTGGGCGGTGGCCGATGGTTTGCCAAACCGGTAAGTTGAACGACTTTCGGACCTCTTCTTTATTAGATATTGACTCTGCAATAGATCAACCAATTCCTGAACCTGATGGCAAAGGAAATCGACCTCGAGACCGCCTTCGAGGTGGAGCATCCGGAGACTCTACCGGGCTACATTCCCAGTAATGCCGATCTCAGCAATCCGGATACCGTCCCCAGACCCAACTTCCACCCAATCCGGCGCAAGCTCGACATTAAGTTCATTGGAAATCCTTAGAATGGCCCGACGTGCGGTCAATCGATGCTTGAGGAGAAAAGATGATGCAAAAGATCGTCATGAGTTACCATTGATATCACTGTCGAACGCATAGACCAGTGCAAACGCCAGAACCCCATCTAGATACATAGACTTGATATAGACAGCAAAACTTTTTACATAATTCCTTAAGCGAACGAGACACTTTTCCGTTTTCCCTTGGACTTGGCCGCCGGCTCGTTGGTCGTGGCGGGGGCATCGCCATCACTGTTGCGCTTCTTTTTGTTCCGAATGGAGTCTTTTGCTTCTTGCTGTAGACGGCGTATTAGTGAATTGCTCCCACATGGCACGAGTATTGCAAGAGTGTTGCAAGAGTATTGCAAGAGTGTAATCAAACGTACCAGCTTATTCTTCTTCTCCGCCTGTCTCGCCTCCGCCTCCTGCAATCTCGCCTGTCGAATCTCCTCCAACTGACGAGCCTTGATCAACTTGGACTCAATCTGTCCTTCCTTCTCGGCATTCACCATGGCCAAGATTGTCGCCATACCCTCCTACCAACCCAAACACAGCAAATTAGTCCCAAATTCCACCATCCATTCCTGACTTCAGAAAACGCACCTTATCATCCACAAAGACCTTCCCCTTCTTCTTCCCCTTGGGCTTGACCACGCCCACCGGCGTGATCATATTGAGACTCGGTAGATCCAGCTCGGCCTCGGTGTATTCGCGCTTCTTCGTCTTCTTCAACTGGGAAGACTCGGTGCGCGCCTTGGACTTGACTTCCTGGGGTGGCGGGCGCTTGGGGGCATTCTTCTTGCTCACTTTAGAGCCGAGGGTCGGGGATTTGCCCTTTTTGGCGTCGCCCTTGGCAGAGCCCTTGGTCGGTGCCATTGCAGGAGGAAAGAGAGGAATTGGTGTCGAGGAGATGGGGAGCGGCGAGGCGAGTAATCGCGATGGATGGAGAGGATGGGCGGGAAAAATTCAACCAGCGGGATGCGCCAGGTAGGAATTCACCAACGACGACGGGAGAAATACACCCGGACAATAGGATGATCTGTGGGAATCTCACTCAAGCGACCGCTCGAACTCGCGAAAGAATATCAGGGGAGGGAAATGATGAGAAGAAGACTGACCCAACCCCGGTTGTCTCGAGCGTATGGAGAGAAATTTTTGAAACAGGCAGGCGGTGAACCCACCCACTGATGGGAAGCGCTAACCTAACCTCATTCATTCATTCAATCTTCCTCTCCTCCCGCGACCACCGCGACGAGCCCTCTCCTCCCCCTCCGT
>RHLO01000115.1:0-17708 GCA_003719415.1 Aspergillus olivimuriae
GGAGGAGGAGGAGGAGAGAGGGGAAGCTGATAAGATTACTGCCACACCTTATTCTTGGGACCGACTAAACTTCAGCTACACTAGTGGGCGCTAAATTGTTAGTGTTATTCTACCGGGTGACCCAGGTACCTACACCCTAGATCTGTTTCTATACAAAGTAGTATCTTTTTTCAGATATTTCCCCAATTACATTGTAATACATAGATATTTGTGCTTTACTCCGTACATGCGGTTGATTCTGCTATCAGGAGTTAAGCAGTGAAGACTGACTCATAATCTACCCATATTCTCTGCCAAGGCACTAATATCCACCATATGCCAGTTTCACCCTTCGAGGAAATATTAGGTCGATAGTTTCGTACTGCCCGGTATATATTCTATGGTCTAGTATCGTCTTTTATATCTGCCCAAGTGAGAGATAATATTTGAAAGGTGGTATTGGCCGTAGGTGACACCTCGGCGCAGGCAAATACCGTAATACATATACCTCGGCCCGAATAACCACTGGCTTGCCACTGCCGAAACACGCAGGAGGATCCATTTTTTGATACAACCACGCTCTTGGTCTGCCCATCAAGTCACATCGACATGTCAGGACGTCGCTATCGTTCGGCGGTTGCATGCCAAAATTGTCGCCAACGAAAAGTGCGCTGCAGTGTCGTGGTAACTGGAGTCCCATGCGTCGGCTGTTCTCAGGATCGCACCGAGTGCATTGTCCAGCAGCGACACCGCATGAGGTGAGGAACCCCCCATATCAACCAATATATTCAGGGAGTCCGCGTCCATTTCATTGACATTTTTTAAAGGAATCAAAGCTTGCACTCACGACCAGTCACTGGGACTCCGTCTCGCACTCACCAGGAAGACTCGGGGCTTGAAGCTCAGGACAGGCTGATGTGTGCGGAACCACCATCGAACATAGCTGTCAATCCCATCACAACCAATGAGTCCCCAACCGCGATACCGGACGAAAGAACGAGTACCAAGATAATCAGCAATTGCAATTCTCAGTCTCCCTCGGATTTTACTAGAAATCAAGATGAGGAGCGCAGTGGGGCCATCATAGCGAACGCCACGGTCAGACCGCAGGGCCAGCGGCCATTCTACACTGGTAAATCAACCCTGGCCCTGGTGTGCTAAATCAAACAGTACGAGGCTAACTTGCCCCGAGGGGAGTCTACGGGGTTTTCGGCTGTTCTGGATTTGATGGCCCAGGAGCAGGCGGCACCAAAGCATGTTCTCCTGCCCTACAATATTCCCGTCTCCCTATCCAGTCAGGAGCGTGCATATCTCGACTATAAAGGTTGTCTCACACTACCACAAAATGAAATTTGCATTCGCCTCCTTCGTGCATACTTTCACCACGTGCATCCTCTCATGCCTGTGGTCGACGCCGAAGAAATCCTGCAGTTCCAGGATAGCAGCCATGCTAACGAGTGCAATCTGTTACTGCTATGGGCAATGTTTTTCGTGGCGGCCAATGTGAGTAAACTGGCCAGCTTTTCCTTCCATCTCTCTCGGTTGGCTAAGGGTGCAGTTCATTTCTACCGAGACCGTGACAGCCGCAGGGTACTCGGGCAGAAAGGAAATGAAGGAAGCGTTTTTTTCTCGCGCGAAGGTACAGTGTGACCCTTAGATTAGCTCTCCCGTTTTCTTACTCTCTTCATTTCCTGACGATTCGAATCGCAGTGTATGTACGACAATGGTGGTGAGGTGGATAAGATTGTGCAGCTGCAAGCCGCCGTGCTCCTAGGATTCTGGCACTCTAAAAATGATGATCACACGCAACCGTGGTATTGGACAGGTGTTGCAATCAACCTTTGCTATATCATGGGCCTCCACCGTGATCCAGACACGATCAGTTTCAACCCTGCGGTTACTGACCGCCGGCGTTCCCTGTGGAGACGCGTCTGGTGGAGCTGTTTCTTTCGTGATCGCTGGCTCAGCTTGACCTTGGGGCGGCCACTGAGGATCAACCTTAATAACTGCGATACGCCGTTGCCCTCTCTCACAGACCTTGTCTGCGATCAACATAACATTCCCCGAGCCATCGCCAATGACTATATCCCAGATGACTTTAGCCGTCTCGCGGAGTACTGGATCATTTTGATGCAGTTGTCCAAGTTATTAGGTGATACGCTCACCTTGTGCTATCAGCCGTTCGGACCAAGCCCGACTCTGCAGCAGATTGAAGCTCTTGAGGCGGATTTCTCTCGCCTAAGACTGCCCGAGCGATGTGACAAGGGGCAGAGTCGTCTTGCAACCTTTTCCTTTTATCACTTGCGATTACATTACCAGTTGGTTCCATTCCCTTCATAGCAGCGGTTAGTCACTTGGTGCTGACCATGGACTCTCGCATAGAGCCTGCCTAATCACATTCTATCGGCCTTGTCTAGCTAAGGCTCCACAGGGCCTACCTTCTGCAGAGCTGCAGACGTGGCAAGATGCAATACGAGACAAAATCGATTCTGCAGCACTACAAACAAACGCGGTCCTGGACAAACTAGTGCGCGAGAAACTCCTCGACTTCGCCGAGCCTATGACGTGAGTACGTCCCTTTCATATTGTATTTCTCCGTTCTCAGATTAAACACCGCGATAGACCTCCGCTATTAGTACCTGCAATGCACATTCATCTTCTCAATTGTCGATCCGAAAGCCTTCTTTCGCGGCGGCTCAGTCTAAACAAGCTCGAATTCTGCATGCTGGTCATGCAGGAAATGCAGGAGACCTACACCTGCGCCTCTGTTTACCGAGGCATCTTCTCAGAAGCCATCCGGCAGTTGTTTCCGAAATACTCCGTTGATGCAACAGATACGAACTCTGGAGCGCCTGATGCTCCGTTGTCACCACAGCAACCGCAAGATAGCTCGTTCTTGGGAAATCTGATTAACGATAGTTTTATTGACGAGTTGTTGCATGACTCTTCCTTATTCAATATTTGGGAGTATATGCCCATGATGGAAGGACACCAGGTTGAAGAGAATCGTTTGGAGAACTCAACAGGCGCCGGACTATAAGTTAATGTGAGCTTTGTGGTATCCGGAGTATATTGCCGCCATACAGGCGACAATGTCCTGCGAAGGAGCGAATGTTCACCTGTATCACCTGTATCGTCATCACCAGCGGAGGGGAACATGATGGGGCCACCTGTTGAGATGTTTTAGGGGACCATGGAGAGGATAGATATCTGCCAAATAGAAGTACAAAGAGTCTTGGCGTGTTGTTCAGCGCATATATGCCCGGGACCGGAAAGCTCGCGAAGAGATTGAAAGACAGGTTAGGCAGGCTTAACTTGTCGGGGAGTGGGATCAATTATGATTTGATTCAAAATTACATTGTACTTCATTGAAAGCTAGGGACGGGGTGAGGAGGTCGGTTATCTTGTTTGGATTAGTATCTACCGAAACGCTCCTTTTCTCTTGTCTTTCCTTACCTCTGTTACCATGCCTGCCTGACAGATTTCTGACAGATTTCTACAGGACCCTCAGCTTTGAGGAGGTTTTTTCTGCTGGTATGCAATATTCCATAACCATCGACGACAGGAATATCCGTATATTACACTAATTAAACCTCACGGCCTTGCTTCTATACAACTTGATGAATGCCAGTCTGCAGTCCTTGCCTTCTGACCTACAAGGAAACAGGAGAAGATGGACAGGGAGAAGAGAAGCAAATAGGAAAAAGATATAGTAACAGTTGGAAGTTGAACACAAATAAATTATCTCTAAATCCCAAACTCCAAACTTCAATATAGGAAAATCTGTCGGCTCAAGTCATGCCCCATCGTCGAAGAGAAATGAGCCCCATTCAGGCTGCGGTGGTAGTGTTCGACTTTGGGGGCCATTTGACTCTTCTTTCTGCACGCACGTACAGGTTGTTCGGTCTGATCAGTTGGAACATGGGGTCATACTCGATAGGTCCGTCGCCCTCCCGGGAGAACTTGTAGCGGTAGATCAATTTAGGCAAGAAGACCTTGATCTCCTGAAGAGCGAAATTGAACCCGATGCACATACGAGGACCCATAGCAAAAGGAATATACGCAGCCTTGTGTCTGTTCTTGACCTCCTCGGTGTCCCACCTGTCTGGGTTGAAACGCGCAGGGTTGTCCCATAATCCCGGGTTGTTGTGGATATGGTGAAGCGCAGGAATGATCACCGAATCCTTAGGCAACTTGTACCCTCCCGGGAGAATCAGGTCAACTTTGGCAGTCCGTCCAGGTTGGAAAGACGGATTGTGCCGACGCTGGGTCTCCTTGATATACTTATCCAGGAACTCTAGCTTCTCAGTGAAGTCGGCAGTCATCTGAGTGTTTTCATCAAAGCCATGATCAACCAACTCCTGGAGAAGCCTCTCTTGCATACCCTCATAGGTGCAAAGACCATAGATGAGCCAGGAAAGAAGGGAACTAGTGGTAGTGAACCCAGCTCCAGTGGCGACGACAAGAGCCCAAACCAAGCTGGACTTGGGTAGCTTTTCACCCTTATTGTCAGTGGCACGCACCGCGTAATCTGTCCGGAGGATTAGAAGTCTGAATGGCGATGACAGAAATCTCGGTCCTTGGTACTTACCCACCATGTTGCTTGCACCCAAGGCAGCATCTTGTAAAGGGAGATCCTCAACACCCCCCCTGGACGCCTTCTGGATCGACTCGTCCACCATCTCCTCAATACGGGTCTTCAAAACTTTGAGACGTTTAGGATCGCCAAAGGGCAGAGAACTGTACCAGTCCCCTTTTGATGTGACCTTCTTATTCAAGGACAGAACCTCGGCGATATTATGGACCATCTCGTGCACCGGGGCATCAGGGGTCGTGAAGTGCTCAAAGTCCAAGCCCAGAGTCAGTTTGCCCACGGCTTGCGACCCCAGTTTCAGCATATGCTGGTAGACGTTCCAGGCTTCACCCTGCTGATCAAAGTAGTCGAATACCTTGAAGGAATCCTCCACCGTCTTCTGCATGGTAGGAGCATAGTGACGTACTGCCTTCGGGCCCAGTGCCGGGGGTAAGAACTTGTGGGCGACTCGCCACTCTTCAGTGTCCGTATCACCCAGGAAAACTCCCGCCGGTGGGGTTTTCAGGGCATACAGAGGGTGTGATTCGATGATCTTCTTGGTGAAGAAATCGGATTCGGAGAAGGCGATTGCCGCAATCTTAGGGTCGTTGGTCTGGTACGTGATGCGACCCAGATTACTCGTCTTGACCACGGGCCCATACTGCTCGAAAAGCCGCTGATGGTTTCCCAAATGGTCGGGATAGACTTCGAAGAAAGTGCCGACGAAAGGTAATTGGCGAGGACCAGGGGGGTCGCGGACGGCGTGTCCATCAATAGTAATGGCCACAGGACCGGTCGCCGCGGCTACTTCAGATGCCTCTGTCAAGACTGCCTGGCTGTCTTGGAAGGCGATACCTTCGTTGCGAGAATTATCAGTCAGGACCGTGCCGAATCTCGTGTTTCGTTGCGCTCGTGTTGAATTATAGCTTACCACTTGGTTCAACGATCGCAAAATGAGCAGCAATGAGATGCGTCAACGCTTCGATGCCCTGCGAGGCATCGATGTCAATCTCTTTGGCAGTAGAGATATCTTCTCCAAGGAGATAGAACGTTTGCGAAGGCATGATGGATAGAACGGGCCTCTCGTTTCGTTTTGGTCTCAAGGAAATATTTACCACAAAGTGATGAGTGTTCCAAAGTAATATGCTGGCTCTTATATCCTGTTAGGCCATTGCATGTCTGGGTCACTCCCGGGAATGTGATTCAACTCCAGCGGTCTGATACAGTACTCTAGGAGTCTTCCCATTGGCGCGTATACTGTTTTGAATCCCTCGGCTTTCGCTAGCCTTGAATTGGTACCAAGCATAACGTTTTCCGGTTGGTGGACGGTTGAATACCTCGGGAAGATTGGCGTTCCCGACGTCAGCTCCACCATGGGCCGAGGACCGGGATACCGAGACAACCGGGGAGTAGAAGTGTCCCGATGTTCCCGACAAGGTCTAGAGATCCCGCGGATTCCCGGGATACAATGCTACAGTTCCTCCATATTAGACCAGGAATAGTGATGCTCTTGAGGATCTTGGCACAGGGTATAAAACCCTTGCAGGGCGAACCCAGTAATTGTCCATGTCCAGCTTCTAGAAACGTATATTCGACTTCATCGTCTTAGATTTGAGTTTATAACTGCGCACTGTGCACCTCGACAACACCCCATAGTTTCGCTTTGCCCCTGATATCACCCGATTAAGTCTGCCTAAAGAACAACCATGCCCGAGTTTACACTGGAAGATGTTGCTGCTCATAAGAGCAAAAGTGACCTGTGGATTGTCATTCACGGAAAAGGTAGGCCTCCTTCTATCCTCCCCTGTCATTGAACCTCCCATTCGCAAGTCGCATCTAACCCATTCATTTTTAGTTTACGATGTCACAAAATATGTGAACGACCACCCCGGTGGACCGGACGTCCTGATGGACGTCGCCGGCCAAGATGCAACGGCGGCATACGAAGATGTCGGGCATTCGGAAGAGGCCAACGAGATCTTGGAAACTTACCTTATCGGGACACTGAAGGATGCGGTGGAATACAAACGACCTACTGCCGTGCGTCTTATCCAGCAGACTCCTGCGAAGAAGGCTGTGAAAGAAAAGACGAGCCCTGTTCGCACCCTGGCTGTCGCAGCCGGCTCGCTTGGTGCGATTCTGTCACTATCTGCCAAGAACCACATCAGTCTGCAAGACCTTATGAAGATGCTGTCTCCAGCCTCATGTCTCTTGCCCAGCAAGCTGGCTGATGTCCGTCTACCCCAAGGGGGGTTCGTCCATGGATTCATCGTCGCTGCCTTTATCTCGGTTGCAGCTGGGGGTGTGATCGGGTCTCGCCTTTCGAAATTCACTTCCATCGAGTCCGGCTTCACGAAATATCCGGCTCGCATTGCGAGGACCGCAATCGCGAAGACAAATCCGCATCTTATTCCCGGGTTCCTCCATCCTAAGGAATACAGGTCTCTACCTCTGGTTCGGAAGGATCTCTTGGCCCCGAATGTCTACCGCTTTGTATTCCAACTACCTCATCAGAGCGATGTGATCGGTCTGCCTATTGGCCAGCATGTTGCCATCAAAGCCATCATCGACGGGCAGTCCGTTTCCCGGTCCTACACCCCCACGTCCAACAACCTCGATCTGGGTCGACTGGAATTGGTGATCAAATGCTATCCCGATGGTTTGCTGACAGGCAAATATCTTGCGAACCTGAAGGTGGGCGACAGGGTTCAGTTCCGAGGCCCAAAGGGTGCCATGCGGTATAAGAACGGGCTCTGCAAGCAGATTGGGATGATCGCTGGTGGCACTGGTATCACCCCAATGTATCAGCTGATTCGTGCCATCTGCGAGGATGATACCGACACTACGGAGATCAGCCTCATCTATGCAAACCGGTCGGAGGAGGACATTCTTCTCCGAAAGGAGCTCGAGAGGTTTGCCGCTGCGTATCCGAAGAACCTGAGGATCTGGTATATGTTGGATCACCCGCCGCAACAATGGGCCTACGGAAGAGGATACGTCACGCCCGCCGTCATGCGTGAAAAGCTGCCGGGTCCTTCGTCGGACACGAAGATCATGCTCTGTGGCCCTCCTGGGATGATTAACGCGTCCAAAAAAGCTCTGATATCCATGGGGTTCCAGGCCCCAGGCTCCGTGGGCAAGATGACCGACCAAATATTCTGCTTTTAGGTACTGGCTACCGTTTTTCTGGACACCTCTCGTCCCGCTACTGGCTCTTATATCCGTTTCTTTCTTGTCCAAGCAATAGTCGCGCCCATCCCCCTTCTTTTGTGTGTATCCCTAGATAGACCGATAGACCGGTAGACGTTCAATATACTCATTTGCATTTTTCTACCGAATACCAACAGACCTTGCTGGATAATGATTGCAGGTTCAAAGATCCTTTGAAGGATCAGTACCTCCTTCTCACAAGACCGTCGTAATTTCTTCTGTCATGGTTATCAGACTTGCATATAAATAATGGCCGGTGCTAAGACGGCTTCCGAGGCTGACGGTGTGATTCCTCGCCTGTGAGACTTCCCCGTGGTTTATGCCCTTCTATCCAGTATGAAACTCCAAATCCACAGCCGTATGTAGGTCTGTTGGTTCGTCTACTATGGGGATGAATGTTTGTGATCAACCTCGGAAACATGGCCATCGTCCGTCCAATCACGGGGGTCCTGGTGCCGAGGCATGCGGAGTAGTTTCGGTCGCGAGCCAATCGGAAATGTCTCTACACCTCGGAATCTCTTCCAACGCCATGATCGGCCGCTAACTGGTGGGTCTCTAACTACGGAGTCGGAGTAGTAACGGCCTCATGTCGGCAAACCGATACTCTCCCAACACCAAACTGCCAAGTCTGAACCAATCCTGCTCGGATGAGATGCCGCGGAGAGACCTCAGATATTGTAGGCTGCAATCCGCGGGACCGGACGGCATTTCAAGTATCGGTGTTAGGATGTCATCTCGGCCAGGCTCGGCCCAGCATCCTCTTGCCGATGATTCCATTTGGCCATCAATGAGGTCCCCATTGATCTGCTTGGAAATCGACATATATAACTGACTGCCTACAACCCCCGCCCTGCGTCCCTTTGCGAAACAGATATCTCACTCGGTATAGACTACCCCCATTCGCATTGAGCCGATATCTTGATCTCGTTTCACCCATCTTGCACCCAAGCCCCAGCCTTTCGCGAGAATGTCCGGAACTTGGCAGCCACCAAAAGACTACAGCGAACGACCCGTTGCCATTCTCGGTGCAGGTGTTCTTGGGCGCCGCATTGGTAAGTCGACCACGGTGGTGAACTATAACACTTTCAATCCCTAATCGTGAAGTATAGCGTGCATTTGGGCGTCTGCTGGATATCAAGTCCATGTCCGCGATCCTAGCCCGAAGCAACGGGAGGACTGTATCGCCTACGTTGAAGAAAATGTAGCCTCGTACGCCGAGAAAACCGGCAAGGTGGCTGGCCGCGTCGAATGTTTCGAAAAGCTGGACGAGGCCGTCAACAATGCATGGCTCATCATTGAAGCTGTTCCCGAAAAGATCCAACTGAAGATTGATACTTTTGCAGAATTGGACAGGCTCGCGCCTCCAGACTGCATTCTGGCTTCGAACTCATCATCTTACAAGTCCTCCGAAATGCTGGCGAATGTCTCTAGAGAAACCAAGTCTCGCATTCTGAATATGCACTATTACATGCCACCTCAAGTCATGGTGGTGGAGCTCATGACGAACGGTTTCACCGAGCCCGCTCTTTTCCCATTTTTGGTTGATCGTTCAAGGGAAGCCGCCACGATTCCCTACGTTGCCCGCAAGGAATCGACCGGTTTCATCTTCAACCGTCTCTGGGCCGCTGTGAAGCGGGAGGTTTTGACCATCCTCGCGGAGGAGGTCTCCGTTCCTGAAGAGATCGACTCCATGTGGACGGAGATGTTCATCAAGGGAGCTGTCGCCCCCTGCAAGACCATGGACAGTGCGTACATTCTCAACCCATGAGCTACTACCCATGATCACAGTTCTAACAATAGCACTCATTTAGACGTGGGCCTTGACACCGTCGCTTTTATCGAAAATCATTACATCGCTGAGCGTGGTCTTGCTGCTGACAAGACCGTCAACTTCCTCCAGCGCGAATACCTGGACAAGGGCAAGCTCGGATCCAAATGTTCCCAGGGTGGCCTCTACCCACCTGCGGAGCTCAGCGATGGCTGCTCAACGAAGCCGACGATACTGGTCTTGGATATTGGACTATCTGCAAAAGAACCAAGCACCCAAGCAGGCCAGATCCTCGAGGTCTCAGCGGATGGACACGTGCAGAAGGTTCTTGCCGCCGCGCAGTCCCTCCCGGATGGTCTGGCTGTGGACCCAGACAGTAAGAGAATGTTCTGGACAAACATGGGGGTTCCTGGCAAAGATGATGGCGCTGTATACTCTGCGGACATAGATGGTACCAACATCCAGACTGTGGTTGCTGCAGGTATCGTGAACACCCCTAAGCAACTGGCCTTGGATACCAAGTCGAAGAAGATCTACTGCTGTGACCGTGAGGGTCTTCGCGTTGTCCGCTGCAATTACGACGGTTCTGAATTCGAAGTTATAGTCCAGACAGGCGACTACAGGAGAGCTGAAGATAGCCAAGATGCAACCAAATGGTGTGTTGGCGTCACTGTGGCTCCCACTCTCGGCAAGTTTTACTGGACCCAGAAGGGGCCATCTAAAGGGGGCAAAGGACGCATCTTTTCCGCGAATATCACCATCCCAGCAGGCCAGACGACAACGACCAGAGACGATATTCGGTGCATCTTGAGTGGCCTCCCTGAGCCGGTCGACCTTGAGATTGACGAGCAGTCTCGCACTCTCTACTGGACGGACCGTGGGGAACTTCCTGTTGGCAACTCCTTGAATCGGCTCTGTCTCGACCACTTTGGCCTTCCCTTGCCCGACACATCTGACACGGGATACGAGGTGATTCTCAGGAACCTGAACGAAGCCATTGGCCTAAAGTTGGACCTTGCAAACAACAGTATTTACTTGACTGATCTCGGTGGCAACATCTACAGATGCAATGCGGAGGGGAAGCAGAGGGAGAGACTGTACTCTGATGAGAATAGAGCGCTCACCGGAATCGCCTTGGCGTGATTGCCATGCCATGCGGTGCGGGATATGGGGTGAGTTCTCCCTTTGGATGAGATTTTGTATCACTTCTCCTTTATATAGACAGTATTTAGACAGCCCTTAGAATAGACCCTTGCTTATGTCCACTCAAATTGTTCTGAATCCCACCAAGACTTCGAATTGACGATGACTGGAGACAGTGGAGAGTCCCCCTAGCTCCTACTTACCATATCCCGTGAAATAATCGGGATGTTACTATGTCCACCTTCAGTAGTAAATCTAATGCTCCAGTAAACTTGCTAGAAGGTCATCAAGATATATTACCTACAAAAAATGGACAGGCGGGTGAAGAATGGCCGCTACATAGTAGATACTCGACTTGCCGGACTCGGAGTAGATAAGATGGCACCTCCTCTCCGCACCCAACCTCCGCCGAAAAATTTCCGCCCGCAAAACTTCCTCCACTCCCACCTTTTCTTTCCCCATACACCCCCTCTCACCCATCCCGTCGCACACCCCAATCCCACCATGGGCAGATCCACAGACAAAAAGCACAAGCGTCAGATCAATCGCGAACGAGCCGCTGAGGCCGTCGCCCGCGCGCAAGCGGGCATTCACACGGGGGAGACCATCGGACTGCCGCAGAAGAAGTACTACCGGCAACGAGCGCATGCGAATCCGTTCTCGGATCACAATCTGGAGTAGTATGTCGTCCACGTCTCTCTTCTTCCGATCCGGTGCGATATGATATGGTGCAGTCGTAATGCTAACCGCAGTTTGATGCGCAATCTAGCCCGCTGAGCCCGGAATATATGGATTGGGCCTCGCTGTTCCCTGCATTCGTGGATCCGGACCCGACGCATACGAATCTCGGCGGCTACCGGAAGCTGCTGAAGGATGTGGAGGTCGTTGATATCGGTTGTGGGTTTGGAGGATTGCTGGTGGGACTGGCGCCGCTGCTCCCTGATACCCTGATGGTTGGTACGTTATCTACCTCCACGTAGGTGTGGGAGTGTCGATGAGTCTAGACACGCGCGAGAAAAAGACACCGACACTAACGATATACACACACAGGAATGGAAATCCGCGCCCAAGTCACCGAGTACCTCAACACGCGCATCCACGCCCTCCGCTCCCAGCAAATCTACCTCCAAAAGAACCCTTCCGATCCCACCACCACCACCACCATCGCATCAGAAGAACAACAAGCCCAACAACTTCAAAACCAACAATCCTCCACGACCACAACAGCAACCTCCCCCTCCGCCAACGACGCCGAAGACGCTGGTCCCACAACCCTCGTCCCCGGCGGTTTCCAGAACATCTCCGCCATCCGCAGCAACACCATGAAGTTCTTCCCCAACTTCTTCCGCCAACACCAACTCTCCAAGATCTTCGTCTGCTTCCCTGACCCGCACTTCAAGACGCGCAAGCACAAGGCGCGCATCATCTCCGAGACCCTAAACGCCGAATACGCCTACGCGTTACGCCCCGGCGGTCTGCTGTACACCATCACCGACGTGGAGGAGTATCACCTCTGGGTGCTGCGGCATTTCAATGGTGTCGGGGGCGTGGAGGAAGGTCAGGAAGGAGAGGCTTCTGGTGGTGGCGCAGGCGGCATCAAGGGGCTTTTCGAGCGGGTGTCCGACGAGGAATTGCGGTTGGATCCCTGCGCTACCGTCATGGCGGAGGAGACGGAGGAGAGCAAAAAAGTGACGAGGAATAAGGGGAACAAGTATGTGGCTGTGTTTAGACGGAAGGCGGATCCGGAATGGCCTGCTTGAAGGTCGCATTATTGAGGCCGATATTTAATTACCAACGGAAAGACAATACTCAACCTGCGCGTGTATGTATACTAGGAAGTGATGTGATCAACGTGTTGAGCTCAATTCATACCGTATCCTAAAGCTTGACGATACCTGGAACGGGTCTTGTACATGACTTCCTTACCTAGTTAGGCTTGAAGGCAATGCTCAAGCTGATAGCGCTTACAGGCTCTGCCTAAACGGCTGGAGTACGCAGGTACTCGATTGTAACCAAACATCTTGGTTCAATTTCGAAGATTTAGGCATTGTACAACGCCCTCCCCCCAAATTATCTCAATCCAACGCAGGCAAATGCAGCAAAACAAACGTCACAAATTCAGAGTCCAACCATCGTATCATATCATATCGCTTGTCACAACTTTCATGCCAAACTCCCGCTTGCGACTGATGCAACTGATGCAACTGATGCAAAAAAAGACGATATAAAGCTTCAATCAAAACATTCTCCGAACTGCTCCCGCTTCCTCAACTTCAGACTACACCCACTCATCCAATATGTTCAAGTTCGTGGCGACGCCTTCAGCCGGATGCCTTCACATCTCTCGCATACAGCCAGCTGGACTGGTCCGCCGATAATGCGACCCTTGGCAGTCCGTCGGGGCTCGCCTTCACGTACAAAGTACCGTCCTTCAGGGCCAAAGCCGTCGCCGCATTCGTGACAGGAGAAACACCGTTCGTGCCATTGTCCGCCAATCGCGCTGATCACAACATCGTCCAGGACAGGCTGTTTACAGCCCAGGCACCGTGGGGCGGTACGTCGGGAGTGACAATGAAGACACCAGGCGAACCCGTCCTTTTCCACAAATGGCGTGTCTTGGTTGAATGGCTACATGATCAATTAGCACGGCGATATATCTTGAGATGAGGAAAGGGATCGTACATCACCGCATTCGGCACAGAAGAAGTGGCCGACGTGCCATTCGGCTCCGCAGGCAACGATTACTTCTCCTTCGATTGGGGTTTTACAGCTTTTGCATCTTGGACTGAACAATTCATGGAAGTCAAGGTGGCAGTAGAAGCGCATCAAGCGAGCTTCTTCATCGTGTGGAGAGGCATCTGCGAGCCGTTCGGCTCGCTTGGCGTCGGGCTCTTGATAGAATGCAACACATTCAAGGGCCGTTTGACAATGGTGGCACACAAAACATTCTGGGTGGAAGCGCGATCCAGCCGCAGTGACAATTCTCCCAGAAATAGGCAGTGTGCATGATTCGCATTTTGCAGTGGGAACCCCAGAGCGAGTGTAGGTTGTTATCCAGCGATTACCCGTAGTCGACATGGGCTTTCTTGGAGATGAGCTGGCTTGTGGAGTGCGATTCTGTGAAGGGGGAAGAGGTCTATTCTTTTCCTGACTCCGAGACGTCTCCATCTCGGAAATGGTAGGCTCTTTGTCATCTGGGAGATTGATGACTGGGATCGACGGAGCTTCTGAAACTTCAATCGTAGGCGCAGCAGGTGCCGAGGGCGCTGTGTGAGAGGGGACCTCACGTTTCGGAGGGGAGTCGGCCTCTGCAGGCTTCCAATGAGGATCGAAACTGACGATCGGACGGCCAGCTCGATCACTGACAGCGGTTGGCATAGGCAATTTAGTACTTCGATCTTTAAGCCTTTTGCTAGTGGCAGCACGAATGTCGTCGCTGCGTAGTTCAATGCCATCCTTGGTCGGAAGTTCCTGCTCGCCAGTTTGTTTTGGTGGAGAAGAGGGCTCGAATGAATTCATGGTATACCCAGGATTCCGCGACTGGGTCGGTGGGTTCTTATGTATATCAACCCGGGAGAGCTTGTCGGAGATGGAAAAGTGTCCCGTGCGGCCAGGCAGCGGCCGAGACCCTCGAAGGGTATTGCGCGGCCTGGATCTCAACGCCGACGAGTCCGACCTCGAGAACAATGGGCGGCCATCTGCTTCCTTCAGTTGAGCGCCCGTCGGTTCTTCATAAATCTGATCGCTTGGGTTCCTGAAGATGCCTTTTTGAAGGTCGTGCCCGACATTGGTGAGACCTAGCCCGCATTCTTCCTTCGCGGATTGAGCAGTCTCTTCCTCTCGAGGCAATGCGAAGCCAACCTTGAGCTTTCTCCGCAACGACTCATGCTTCCTCGGGCTTGGGTCATCCTCGTCCTGCGGTTTTTGCGATTGGTCATCAGGCGTGGACTTTTCTCCCGGACTTCTCGGCGTCAGACCACTGTAGCTGGAGGAAAAGCGTTTGAATACAGGGAGACTGCTTTCCCGCTGGGGGCTCGTGAATCCTAGACTCTTGGTATGTGAATGGCTACTCTTCTCTGGGCTTGTATGGGACTTGCTCGCATCCGGGTTACGATAAGGAGCGTATGGGTTTTTGTACGGTAGACCAGGGTTCCGATGCATCCACACCAGTTCGGTGGCCTCGTCCTGCGCCGCATTATGGAGACGAATGTCATCTTGCAGATCCACTTCTTGCAATGCATCCCGCAAAGAACGGGCCTCCTCTCTTTCCTTCCGTCGTTGTTCGTTTTCGCGGTACTCGGCATTCGGGGAGTACGCACTCGGACGCGAGAAAGTTCGAGTCGGGGAGACATTCTGTCGAGCGGGCGACATTCTCGGCTCTTGAACCAACGGACGTCCTGCCGAGCTGCCCACGGATCCTCGAAAGGAGGTGGCTCGATGGTTCGAGAGAGCACTGGTCGCACGAGGGCGCTCAATGTCGTCCCTTGGCGTGACTGACGAGCTCGAACCCCTCGTCTGTCCGTACGTCGACATGGCGGATGCTGCTCGTGGTGGGAGATCGTCCCCCGCGTGGAGAGTCGATTGTGAGGCTTTGGGTGGAGGCCGGGATCCTCCTGGACGGGTTGGACGGTTTGTCCGCAGGTCTTTCAGGTAGCTGGCTACATGACAGTAGGAAAAAAAGAAAGAAAAAGGTCAGATCGAGAGCATACACCGCCATTTGGTCACTCCACCAACGCTCATCGTGGGAAAGAATGCCATGACTCAGCTTCAAACAATACACGCAAACTTACCCATCTGATGGTTGGACATGTACGTGGGCCCTGGAGGTGTCACTTTCCGCTGGCCATCTTTGGCCTTGTGGTGGTGAAGGTACGGTCTATGCATGATTCAGCAGTGGAGGATGAGAGCCACGGAACAGCAGCGATGGTGGTGGAATCATCGAGGGTCAATTAATGAGGTGGACAAGCTATGAGGTCAGTCTCGGAGGGCTGATCAGGGCCAATGAAGAGGCCGAGGGGACTGGTAGTGGAACAGGGGTGGAATCAGCTGGAGCGATCGCGAGATTTGCGCGATCCACTCGGTCAGAAGCTATGCTGAAAACTGTTAGCCAAGGAGTCTGGACGGTGTTAGTGGGGGGGTTGAAGGATATCAGAGTCTGGTTATGCTGCCCTGGGCGACGCAGTGGCAGGAGACGATGGAGAAGTCCAGCGGGGAGACAACAACAATGACCGACAAACACTGCAAACTGCCTGTCGCGAGGCAACGCGGGGTTGGGATGACTCAGCGGCCTTGGGGTTTCGATAAGCCATCACCTGACACAATGCCGCCTGGATCCTGAACCGGCCTAGCGTATCATCACGGGGCTTTCCGAACCCTCATTGAACCCCAACAAGATCGGGACAGGACTCCTACAGGACATCGTACATGATTGGGAAGTTCTACACAGGCAAGGTGCATGGTCCACTGCATCGCTTACCCTTCTGGTCAATAGATACATTGCGGAACGGAATTACGGCAAGGATTCGCCAGCATTACGGAGTTCTTGCCGCCAACAGCTTCCGCAATACGGAGTACCTTCGGGGATTTCTGCGGCGTAACCGTAGCCCACGTGGATGCCAGCCGTCTCTGATGGAGTACTATGAGTATGTCCATGATCATACCCACACAGAGTACGCGGACTGAACATCCGGGCCACCCAGAGAAACACCGTCATGGAAGAGGGACCAGACTATACATAGTACTCCGTAGAGACCTCTGGTGGACCGTGTTCCATCTACCCCAACCTGCCTCTCCGGATTCCTCCTCGGTTCCTTACTTCGGAGATAGTCTCCAACAGCTTAAGCTCCCTTCTCCGCACCGGTTGAGTCGGCACCGGGCGTCAACCCGCCCACTTCGCCGGGGAGTTAGCCCAATGATGATCTGATCCTGGCGACGATGGTGTCGGAGTCATCGCCGACACTATGCGGCCAAGGATTTCCCGATTCGGGCACCATCAGATTATTCTTACGCTTTTTTCTCCCCCACAGCTGGGCACGTTCTTAGCGGGCAATTTTCCCTCAGAGCTCATATATCTGACGCAGCTCCTATCCTTTGGTCTTTCGCCGGCCGTTGTCCTCCTTATATTGCATCGCAGCTGCTCGACTGATCCGTCTGTCTTTGGTGGGAACCCCGTGGTTGGAAGGTTTTCTATATGGTTGTTTTGCCGTCTGGCTCCTCAAACCCTATCAGACCACCGCGATATAATTAGCTTGGAGTCATAGAACCGTTCTGCCAGCCCATCCCATCAGCGCAGCAACGGCAATGGCAGATAACACTCCGATAGACATCGTCCGATCTAGAGAGTATGATCATAATCCAGTGTCTCCCGTTTCTTCAAAACGGAAAAATCCGTCGTCCAACCCCGAACAACAGGCAAACTCTGGAGCCGAGGACCTAGAGACCAAATATGCGAGTGATGTCCCTCCAGACGGAGGATATGGCTGGGTGTGCGTGGCCTGCGTCTTCTGGATCAACGCCCATACTTGGGGTATCAACAGTGTCAGTCTCTTCTTTTTCTTCGCCGCAACTGACACAATCCACTGACCCACCCCCCAGAGTTATGGCGTCTTCCTTTCCTGGTATCTCTCTCATGATGTATTCCCAAACACCTCGGCCCTAGCATACGCCTTCACCGGCGGTCTGAGCATCTCCTGCTCTCTCCTGGTTGCTCCTTTAGCCACCCACATGATCCACGTCTATGGCACTCGTTTCGTCCTCAACCTCGGCGTCTTCTTCGAGACCCTCTCGCTGATCGGGTCCTCCTTCGCCACGCAACGATGGCACATCTTCCTCAGTCAGGGCGTCTGCTTCGGCTGGGGCATGGGATTCCTCTTTGAGCATCACGCCGCAATGGTTCCAGCGCCGTAGAAGTCTCGCCATGGGCATCAACGCCGCCGGCTCCGGTCTCGGCGGTCTCATCTACTCCCTCGCTGTTGGCGCCATTATCCCTCGAATGGGACTCAGCTGGGCGTTCCGCATCCTCGGCATCGTCTCCTG
>RHLO01001150.1:0-11659 GCA_003719415.1 Aspergillus olivimuriae
GAGTTGGATGGGAAAATCTGTTCGGGACGGAGGGTGCGGTTGCGGACGGGGGTGGGGATGGCGGTGCCGTTGGCGTTGTGGGAGTTGTTGCAGATGCAGAGGGTGATGCAGCGTGTTGTGGCGTTTTCGGGGGGGAGGTGAAGAGGGAGAGAGATGAGAAAAGAATCCAAATAGACAATTGGGCCTCGGGGCGAGAAGTAGTTGGGGCATTACTTGCATGAGGTCTACTTGACTAAAAGTCTAATTGTATTGTGGTGGGCTGTATTCCACATGAAAGCCGAACTATACCCTGAGAACCCAGTGAGATGCATGCACTTTGTTGCAAACTTGCCACCACCGTCTATTCTACCTCTCTCGTCAATCATCTCATTACTGTCAACCAGAAACAAGGTTCAACCTCGTCGGCCGGCCCTCTTCCGATATTTTCTCGACTCGGACCCGGAAGCCGATGGCCTCACCTGGCAAGGTATCCACGTTGTCCTTGGATTCATCTAAATTCCCCATCGCGTCAGAGGAAGACCTTGTTGTGGAATTTCCTTGATGGGTCGAATGCCGATGACGACGAGAGGGGCCTCTATCAGCTCAGATAAGGTGATTTCGGTGTCAAAATGGTCTATCGGTCATGACTCGGGCTATGTCATTATCCGCTTCGATCTTGTTTGTAAGTGTGATTCTACCGGGAAGGAATTTCCCATCGCATGTCGCGTGTATCTGAATATCCCCAATCGAGACCCTGAATCGCGGAATCTCCGCTGGACGGGGTTGCGTTTGCGTTGGAGGGATAGTTTTACTACTACTGCGACCCCCCCTTGTACATACATATCCTGTTTGATTCTTGTTCGTCGGTCGAGCACGACGACCAGCAGGGAAGTGATCGGGGTGACCTTGAGAGCCATCGAGCTAGGGAGGGCTCGAATCAGACGGTTTGATTTGACGCACGGCCACTTCAGGCAGTGTGCGCCAGTAGGGTACCTGCGAGGAGAGGGGCCACCCCGGTAAGAGGCATGATAACATCGCGTCAGGTGGAGGAGACATCTGCATGGTCCGTCGGGAGAGAAAGGGAGTGCATTGTCCATCGGGTTCGATCGTCACCTCATCGCACAGTCGATGTGTCTCTTTGGATCGGAAGCGGAGAGCAAAGCGAGGCTTCCAATGGCGATGCAAGATGCACCTGGACGACTTGGTACGATGGACCGATGTAAAGGCCCTCCTCGAGGACCTGGTAGGGACCAGATGTCGAGATGAAACGCCAAGTCATGACCCACGAGGAGGCCCGAGACGCCCATCACATTCTCCTTTGGAAGGTGAACTTGTCGACACGGTCGATCCTCGCCAGGCCCAGCACCGACCAAACCGATCCATGGCCGACGGGGGGGACCGACTCCACCGTCTGGGTCGGAGACTGGTCATATTGTCGCCGACAATCCGATTATTGCCAGCGCGGTGGATTTCGATTATGTAGTGGTGTACGTCTGATCTCATCATGCACTGACGCTGTCCTCCCGGCCCTTGGATGGTCCCTGATTGTTCCGATGAGGCGGCCGACTTCAGGCCCTCAGGCCCTCCGAGCCGGTTGACCAACTCTGGTGCAGCTCGTCAGACTGACCTCGACGGCGAGGGGGATTTCGCGGCATTTATGGCGTCATGTTGGAGCGATGGGGAAACCCACGCAAATGACCGCGTCGGCGAGCCTCCTCCGGAGTCGGTCTTCGTCTGGGTAGTGCTCCAGAGGATGCTGCTTCAGCGGGAGTGGGGGATCCTGAGGCGTTCCTGCGGGGACGCGACAGTCGTCGGCGATGATTCTGGACCCGCCTCGATCAGAGGGTTTGGCTGCAGAAACGTCCCTCGTCTGAAGAACGAGACCAACTGTCTAGACTCTAGACCGAAAGCGGTGGAGCGTATGGATGCCCGAACACTGCGCACGCCCCGCGTGGCAGCCAAGCATCCCGGGTCTTCGCCATCCGATAAGCGTGGCTCCGTCGGTTAGGGAAAAAAAAACAAAGAACAGATCCTTGATTTGTCGCTCGGTGGTAGGGTACCATACCTGGGTCGGATCCTGAGGTGATTCAGCCTGGTCTAGTCGATAATGGGGGCTGATCGCGATACCCCTCCGAGGAGGGGCCGATGGCCGATATAAAGAGTGGCGGACCGGATGAGGCCATCCCCTCCAGCTCTGTCTCGTTCTCGTCTGTTCGTCTTTGTCTCGTCGCGGTGCAATACTACCTGGACACACCCTGCGAGAGCTAAATATAGATGACAGTGGTGAGGTAAGCTGTGGCCTCAGGCACCGAGTGAGTCTAGACTTCCGCTCTTTGACGTGCTCGGATTACGTTTCCCCCCCGGATCTGCTCCGGTCGTCCTGCTACATAATCCCCCGTTGCCCTCCTCGAAACCTGCCAACTAATCTCGTGGTTCTGGTCAGATCGACTGCTCCGTCGCACTCGTTTCGCAATCCTCAGCCCTCTGTCGGCGTCGACGTTGCTCAGTATCCGTGCATCCCCCCGGGTGGATCTCCCGAGCGATTTACCCTCTGCGGAACACCCAACAAATCCCGCATCGTGGCCAGTTTTCATCAGCCATTGGACAGCGACATACTTCAGACAGGAACAAGTTTCCCACCGCAGTCAAACCGATCCAACGAGTCTCAGACAGAAAACCACACACGCTCTCCGGGTGAACCGTCTCGTTGCCTCTGATCGAGCAGCATTTCTGGTATGTCGCTCGCTTATCTCCCCCCACTCACCCCCCGCCGATAACCGCGTTTTCTACATATCATCCCTTCCGGTCTCAGGATCGTGTGTCACTAACGCCCCCAGTTGTGCCACCGCAGATAACCCCTCAGAAAGCTTATCATTGTTTGTCTCGCACAAACCGGCTGGAATTGCCTCATCCCTCGCCTGCTCAGGGCGCTGAAATCCCGCACCGGTGACCGGGTACTCGCCTGCGCCAGGTTCCTCATTATTCTCCGAACACTACCTGATCCCCGGCATTGAGGCATTATTCACCCTTTGCCTGGTCTGCACATCCCTCTTCGGATTCCCCAGGGGATCGACCCGTTGTGCTCCACTCACGTCGCGTCTTTGTGCGTTCGGGCGCCAAGGTACCCTCGCGAGCCCGTTCCTGATAGGAGAGATACGGGGGTCCGCATCGCGATACCCACGATCGGTGGCACTCTGACTCCCCGTATATAAACCACCCTCACCGCCATCCATGACTCAAAATCACGTCTCCCACCATCGACGCTCCGCCTCGGGCTCGACTGTCACCAAACCGAGGCCCGCACGTCCCGCCCTCCATCGGAAAGGCACATCCTTTGTGAACCACTCCATTTCCAAACTCGGAGCCGGTCCGGCCAGCGTCAAGCGTTCACACTCCGACGACGACGGCCAGCCCGAGATGGCGGCCAGCTTCCTCAATTTCTGGTACGTCCATCCCCCGGGTGATCCATCGGTTATCGTCACCCGCCCAGCGGCCTGGGGATCATCATCCCGGCTCCCCTTGCGTAGGAGTGGTGCGTGCTTATCGGGAATGTGGTCGGCTAACTAAGCTCTACAGCGCCATGTGTGAGAGGCAAATCACCATCCCGGATAACTCACGCCTCTACTGCAGTGAAAGGTAAGCCGCCTTATCTCTCGTCTGTCCCCTTGGGTGGCCTTGGCGCGACCGCCTCGTTATCATCCTCTGTCGTTTCGTGTATTTAACGATCTGAAATTCCTGGCTCAACCTTCCCTCCATTCCCTATGTTCCTTGTTTCCCTAAAGTCATCCGACTAAGACCACACTCTATTTATAGCTGCCGTCGCAAAGACTCTCATAAACCTCTCTCCGCCTCCCTCTCGCCTCGCAGCTCCATCTCCTCCTCTTACACTCCTCCCGCCTCGCCTCCTTTATCTCCGCGCTTCATCGTCGCCCCCATGACGCCCACCAAGGCCCCCATCCAGTCGACCCCGGCCATCCGGATACCCACCGACTCCAGCGACTCCAAGACGGATCCGGATCCCACCGAATGGAAGCCCGTGATATCGTCGAGCCCATTGGCCTCCTCCGAGGCCTGGCATTACCTCTCGCAATTCCACGGTCGTCAGGTACCGTTGCCCGTGCGTCGGCCTCGTCCCGAGCACCGCAGCTCCGGCAGCCTGTCCACCCTCATGAGTGCCAATGCCACCATGCCGTCGCTCATCCACACCCCGTCGACGGTGGCATCCTCGTTCAGCAGCGTGGATGACATGAGCTACACGCACGATGCCGTCCATCGTCCGCTGCCTCCCCGCCACAAGCCCAACTTCTCCAGCAGTGCCACCGGCACCAAGGGCGTGGATCTTGTGGTGCCGCACACCGCGGTCCGCTGTGATGGATCCCCGATCACCACCACCCACGGGTCCATCTTCCCGGCCGATAGTGCCTTGTGGAACGACAGCTCCAGCGAGAAGACCCCTACGGCCAGCACTGCGGATGCTCTGTCTCCGGGTCAGACGACGCTTTCGTGAATGTCGATGTCAGCGCCTGACTCTTGAAACATTCATTCCCACGTGGGAAAGACCGCTGGATGTGGCGACTCGTACCGGGTTGGTGATTGAACACGGCAATGCAACGAAAGCAACGAAAGCCCACAGAAAAAAAGTAGTGAGGATAGCATGATGTTACGGATCGGATGGAAGAAACTTTCATATGCAGCGATTTTGTTTGGATAGAATCTTTTTTTTAATACGAGTAGGATTCAGCATGCATGGGATATTTGGATTGATTTACTTCTCTTTTCTTTTCTTTTTCATATACCTTCATACGAACATTGATAGATAGATGATTCAATCGATTTGCAAGAAATCTTAACACCGCATCCTCCTCTCTCGCCTTTTTCTTTCATTCTGAACCCCATCCATTCACGAAGTATACACCCCATATGATTCTCGAGCTCACTTGAGAGAGAACAGAAAGTCGGCGCATAACATCCCATCATGGAAATAGAAAACATGAATTCCTCAAGCGCATCCTCCCAGCTCGAAACCCCACAAGACAAGCCCAGACATACAGACCCGATCATCCTGCCCCAACAAACTAGATAAACCGTCCCTTTCATGATCCCACCAAGTACCCTACCCCGGTCGGTATGGTCCATAGACTACCGATGACTCATTCCTACCTCCCACCTACCTACCTACTTACCCACCTAGATACTACTAGTCAGTCACCTAAGGAAAAAGAAGGAGAAAAGAAAAAAAAAATAAATAAATAGAAAAAGGACCAGCAATATCCAGGGACTAATTATTCCCACGAAGCATCCGAGCAGCCGCTCTAGCATAAAACCTCAACCTGCAGGGGACAGACATGATAGCATCATTTAAATCAGTGGGTCATGAGATTCCGCACGCTCTTTCGACCACAGAGTCGGACAGGGATAATGTACAAGACGATTGATTACTTCGCTCGCTGAGCCCAATGGATAGATTGGATAGGGAATCGTGGTTGTAATCCCCGTCAGAGTACGTAGTACATAGTAGTACATCGTTCATGGGGACATACCTACCTAGTAGGATGATAGTAGGTACGTAGGTCAACAGGATAGATGGATGTCTTTCATTTTCATTTGGAGGACCGGTTAGGTAGGCAGTTGGAGAATACCTAGGTAGATATTCGTTATGATTGGGTTGTGCGGGCTGTGAGGTTGTAAGGAAAAAGGCAAGCTCCCGGTAGCTTTATGATTGGCCATTTCTATTGAGTGAGAATCATTCGATGGAAGTGAGTCTCAATCAATCATCGCTAGATCTGAAAGGCAGAGATATCGAAGTGATTAACGCATGGGCATGCCAAGAGACATCGGGTGGACTATCTACCAACGGTGCCCGAAAAATCAACTAGGGTGGGAACAAGAATGGGAAGTGCACTTCGAGTTGCAGAAATTTATGAGTTCCTTCAACTGAGAACTATAGACGAAGCGGCGAAGCGATGGTGGAAGATAAGACACAAAATCTTTAAGTAGCTTGTCATTGTTGTTACACAATTGCAGTTCCACGCCATCCATACCTGGAGTCTAGACTAGAAACGACACCCAACCCTCACTCAACGATAAAGATGGAATCGAAAATAAATCCCATTCCTTCAACTTAAAGTCCGGGTAGACATCAACAGATATTATACCCATCAACCACTCACTCCCAACATCTGTCCTTAAAGGTTATCCGCAAAAGCATCGATATTCGCATCCGAAAAGCAGCACATGTAGCAACCCTTGTCAGCTCGGTATTCAGGGGCCTAAAGAGATCCACCAATTAGTCATCGACCAAAGAAACCTCACAATAAACTCATCAGAATTGAACGAAACCAATAGTCGCAGTGACCAGAACCAAAAATACCAACTGGAGCAAACGCAGCAAAGAGATAACGCCAAGAAACGCACCTGAGGAGGCTTGCAGGACACCAGAGAACGATCAGCATGGCACGATCCCATACAAAAGTTGTTTCCCACATCAATGCCGTGGTCGCCATCGATGGCGCCACCGTAGATGCCGGTGACGAGCAGACAGAGGGCGGAGAGGATAGGAGTGAAATGCATGTTTGATGTCGCGTCGTTATGGGATTGTTCTAGAGAGATGGGTAGAGCGAATCGACGGTCAGGATCGAGAACCGGAGACGAGCAAATGAACGGATAGCAATGGTATCATTGCAAGAGGAGATAACGGATTGGGCAAGGGGGTCCCAAGCGTCTTATATGTGCGTATGCATGCGTATGCAGCATACCCCCTCGTGCGTTCTCAGCCCGGTTGTCGATGTAAGGAACGTGTAGGATCGGCGACTGTGAAACCTTGGATGGCTTGTGGAGGGTGTCGAAAGTACACAGCGACATGTCCTTGGGAGATTGTTGCTGATGACGAGGGAGTAGGGGAGCTGATGGGCGGCAACTAGAATGTGAGAAGGTTAATCATCCCTGTGGAATCTGTGACTGGCATGTGTGATCTTCAAAAAGGGAGATTTCCCAGACACTGTTCTCTCTCCATGTGTATGATAGATGGTAAAGAGCTGTCGGGGGGATGAATTAGCAGTGGGATATGTGTTTGCTGTGGCATTCTATGCCCTGTTTGCCTTTGTATCGTGGCAGGTGTTGCGTGGGAGATGGGTCATGATCGAGTGTCCTCGCGGTCTATCCAGGGGTAGACAGGGATGCACTGCACCGTGCCTGGAAGAGATTACGCGCCTCCAGAGTCCCATATTTACCTCCCAGACGACTGCACACGTCCAAGATGTGTATCCGTGAAATGGTCCGCATGGCTCCACATCCTCTCCAACATGTGTATCCGTATGGGCGAAACGCGGGAGCTTCGGAGCATCAATTTTTGGAATGCGAACAGGATTAGATAATGTGCACTCGTATACCTAAACTTTCGAGGTATGGCTGAGTATCGGTCAAATTCGGTGGACTGGCTTCGTTAACACGATGAACAGCAGGGCAGCAGGGGACGACTTGGTGCGGGTCGTGCAGCCAACTTCATCGAAAATCAGATATCAGACAAAATGTGGTCAAGGCGCTGACATAAATGAATAGAAAGGAGCAAGAAATATATGACGTAAATGATAGCCTCAATGAGAACGGACGTTTGTTCGTCGTTCCATGCATGCAGGGCACTGCCTTGACAGGCCCCTCAAGTACGCACTTACGCACACCCATCGACGGAAGCCCGTCCTCGTCCTATACGCGACTAGTGCAAAAGACGACGATGAGTTGATGAATCTCCACTGCAGCCGGAAAACTTTTCCAAGCGAGCGAATCAACCCACGTTTGGTGGAAGAGGATCTTGTGTTGAGTTTCGAAGCGACAACCCTGCCTGGTGAATGGAACAGTGCCCCTATATCCGTCGGTGCCATTGCCCAAGACTCCTACCCCCTGGCATCAGTGTCATGTTGTTAGCCTACGAATTGCAACCTCAGACAAGGACTGCGTAGCTGAAACACGGCAGAACGCAGTGTATGTCAGTGCTCGATTAGATTTGTCAGGTAAAGGCTGTTTCTTGACACGGCTAAGCCAAGCCTTTCTTGAAACCCATCATCCGCGTGTTGCTCGTGTTGGACGCAATCACGTAACATAGATCGTACCCGTTCGACCAAAAAGATTTCACCGTCGATAGACGGGGTCTCCAAATCGAAATCATCGGAACCTGTTGGGAATAGATTGGCCAATGCCGTCAGTGACCATATAGAACATCTCTCGGCATTCTCAGCTGTCATATGCAGCTGTAGCCTGATCAAGAGAATGATCCTAAGCGGCGCAGGGCTAGACCACGCAAGACCAGTCCATCCATGGTTGCCAGAGTGCCCTCGAAAGTATAGACCTCTTGGGTTCTTGCAGTCGGGAAGAAGGCATCGGTGGAGCCCAATGGGGTGCTGCAGGGTGTAATTTCCTTCGCTAATGGGGACTCCGATTGGCGCCACTCGACGCCTTTTAGCAGGTCTCGCACCCTACATTTGCCCTGTTTCCTGTCCTCGCTTTCCCTTCGGAAAGTAGATATCATCTCAATTAAGCCTTTGTGGTGAAAGTTGTCGTCCTGGCAGAGAGCCACGTATGAATAGCCTCACCAAAAAAGGGGGCATTGCTCGACATTGGCACATGGTCGGATCTCCTTTTTTCACGACCACTTTGACGTCCGGCACACAAAGATGATGAGCAAAACAAAGGCCGAGTCCCTGAGGTCTATCTATCCTGATCAGGCCACCGAGGCGTTCTCGTCACATCTCCGCAAGCTTTTCCAAGCCTCTACCCCACGGACACGATCTGCGTACACTGGAACCCAACTCACGAGGCACTCATTCATCACAAGTCTTTAGGTCACAATCACAGATTTCCCTGTAGCAACTCTCACGGTGGCCTCAGACGATGCACGATACTCAAGAGGACCGAGGACCACGCCTCTCAACTTCACTCGGAATTCGAAGGTGGAATCAGGAACACGTGGTATTGCCATGTCAGAGAGCAGACAGGTAGAGAAGTGAGTGAACACTCAGAGGACGCCGACGGAGGAGACAGGCAAGGTTGACTGGCCCTCTCTATGGGCCTTGGGATTTCTAATCATAGCGAGTTAGGTCCGTGATTGACAAAGAAAAGCGAATCGGTCTCGGTTTTCCGCATCTCTGATAACGTATTCAAAGCCGTGTGGAGTCGTTCAGGCGGCCAACGGAAAAAACACGGATCTGACGGCTAAGCACTCAGGAGACAACCGTCAAAATGGGCCAGCACATCAGATATCGCATGTTCGATGACAGCCCGGTCCCGGTTTGCATCTTGCACCACCCTCAGTCCTGTCATGCACTCCGGATGTCCCGCCCCATAATCCAAAGATCAATGGTGAGGGAGTGTCTAGGAGACACTTATCAACATACCGCCAGAGATGATATCCACAATCACCACTGCATCTCACTGTGCGCCTTCGCGCTGTCCACTTTCGCTGCCCACTTTTCAGTGGTTGATGTGAATGACAGCCAGCCAAGCAGATCTGGCTCGAACCGCAATGACTCTCATAAAGGGGCCTGCCCTCTAGTATTATTGACCCACCCATCCACAGCATTCACCTTCGCAAGTTGACAGACCATAGGGGAGAGACATTGTTATATACCCCCTACACCGACACATAACGAAGCACCTGGCAGGGCCCGATGGATATGACAACATGCGACTTGAAAATGGAGAGCGGATAACGAACGGTGGACAATCAATTGCTAGAGATTGTTTTATCTCGAGATCGCCACTTGCTGGATGCGTCTCGTCACGTTTCCCTTGCATGCTCCAGCAAGTGCTTTGACCATGTGCCTCTCGACATTCCTGGGCATTCTGCTTCTGGCTCTCGTTCGCACAGTACGACCCGACATTTTCATAAACGATGATGTATTCGAGGACGACAGCGAAAGGGATCCATCAAGTTCAACATCTGTGAAGATAGACGGCGCGAATGGTTGTTCGAAGATGGCAGTCTTATCGTCTGCGGGGGCGAGGTCAGGCTTGCGGTATGAGGTAGATGGCCGAGATCTTCGAGTGAGAATGCGCAACACTTGGACGCCGATGAGCTATGTTGATATCGAGCGGGGGTCATCTAAACAGGTCAGCTACTAGCGAGGTGGTTTGACCCTGTTCAATGTTCACAGTGTACAGATTGGCCAGTTTGAAGTCATAGGCTTGGATGAAACATGAACCTAGCGAAAGAGCTTCATCAATGACGGAAGATCCGACGTGAATCTTCCAAAGCAACCTGTGTCAACGTTCAGGCAGGAGCCATAAGGGGCGAGACGCTTGTGGCGGCGCTCAAACCCATCAGCCTAGGACTCCTGTTGTTTGTTTTTCGTCTCACCCTGTGATCTTTTTGGGGTCGCGTTGACGGGCGGAACCAATGTCGAAGCGTACACATCTAGCGCTGTTCCTCACAGTGTCTTGCGCGAAAGGTTCATCATAGTCACGATTCTTGTGGCGAATTGGCTACAGTCAGTCCAGGCGAGGTTGTGGTGGGCGTGCTCGCCGCCAAACAAACCGTCGCGGATTCGTGAGAAACAGTTGATATCGGGTAGGTAGGCAGGAGAATGCTTCTTGATGTGAGTGACGCCATGTCAGCAGGGGCTCTTGTCTGCAATGAGGTGCAGAGACTTGGTTTTGGATAGGATTCGACTCGGAGACTTGCTGCCGGTCTGCATCTCCACCGGATACTTGCGCGGAACCACCCAACAGAGCAGCCCACAGACAGGCGATTTGGTTCCCGTGACCTCGGGCAGAGAAAACGGCACGAATAGTATGCGCCTCAAATGCGGGCAACGCCAGCAGCAACCAAGGTTCAGGGTACTCGTGGTCGAACCCTGACCGAGAGGTAAGTGATACTGGGCGGAGAGGAAATGTGGTCCGGGATTGGCTGGCAGTTTTTTCCGGCCCCCGTATCGTCCCAGCTGGTGAAGGACCATATGGCAGTGAACCACGCCCAATTGACCCCATTTCCACGGCCAACTTGCGTGTTTCGCCATTCTCCTGCTTCTGAGGGCCCCTACCCGCGGGTCTTCCCTCCTCCAGCTGCACCAGGGATGGCGGAGCCTTGGTGGACATGCATGATGCTGATCGAGCGGCGTGAGAACCGACTGGAAAGGCCATAGTCGAAGCACCCGCGCCTAGTCTCGTCATAGCTCAACCGCCGCTGGCAGTACTGGCGGGCCTCATCCCACCAAGGCAAAGCAGCTTGCCTCCCAGGCGTGTGGCTCTCTTAGCCGGACTGACCCCGGAGCCCTTGAAGGGTCCCTCTCCTCCAGGTGGTAGAAGATCGAACCCATCGTGGGCTAAAATCTTTGGCTCCCCTCACTTCCCGACTGTGTTCCCTCCGAGGTGATCTTTCTCTTCCCGTTTTGATTTGTTTTCCTGCCCCTCGGCCTTCATACTGGAGACCCGATCTGGTTTTGAGGCCGTGTAATCACATCCAATCTCTGGTGCGTAGGAGACTACCACCGACACGGGATCGGCTGGTTTGGCAACGTACATCCCTGTGAACGACTAACAATTAGCACAGTTCACTTTCTTCGCCAACTACCGCCCCTAATCATTTAAGCAAGTTCCGTTCTGGGGGCTTGTTGATGCCAGAACAGCGTCTTTCGTCCTCTTCCACCCCCCCTCCCACCCCCCCTCCCCCCTCTCCCTTCCCCCTCTCTCC
>RHLO01001151.1:0-13899 GCA_003719415.1 Aspergillus olivimuriae
CACCGTCGCCGCATATGCGGCGGGCGCATCCCTCGCCGCCGTCGCGCTATTTTACGTCTTCGGCCCGAATTACACCATCGACAGCGACGAGTCCAGCGACAGTAACCGCAAGAAAAGCATTGTCGGCCTAGCGAACACCGCCAATGACTGCTTTATTAATTCGGTTCTGCAGGCCCTTGCCGGGCTTGGGGACCTGCGCGTCTATCTGATCCGCGAACTTCATCGACGCGAACTGGACGGCCCCGAGGTTTATAATTTATTGCCAGACGTCAGCGAGTTGCGCCGTGGTGAACGATTGGACCGAATCCGCGATCTGCAGCAGGGTACAATTACTCGAGCATTGAAGGAGATGCTGGATCGTTTGAACGAACGGCCTATCTATAAAAAGACAATTTCTGCGCGGGGTTTCATCCAAGCCCTTGAATTCGCTTTCCGTACCCGGATCAGCCGTAACCAGCAGGATGCGCAGGAGTTCCTGCAGATTGTCGCTGAGCGGCTTTGCGATGAATACCATGCCGGGGTTAAAGCTCGACAGAGAGCAAAAGATGCCATTGAAATGCCCGCAGGTCCAGGCATGGAAGAGCCGGCGACCGAGTCGCCCGTTGAGAAAAGTCCTGCCGAGATCGAGGTGCGCATTGATGATGGCTCGGAGAACGGGCTTCCTGCCATTATCGACACGAAACTTAAGGCAATTGACAACGAAGATGGCTTCCCCTTTGAGGGCAAGATGGAGTCCCAGATCGAATGCCAATATTGTCACTATAAATATAAGCCGAATTTGACGACCTTCGTCAATCTGACCTTGCAGGTGCCCCAGAAGAGTTCAACAACTCTCAATGCTTGTTTCGATGGACTCTTAAAGACGGAGTATATAGACGACTTCCGATGTGATAAGTGTCAGCTGCAGCATGCCCTGGAGATGAAGATGCAGGAATTATCTCGTTCCCGTGTTGAAAAAGACCGACAGCGTCTTGAATTTGAGGTCCAAAAGATTCAAAGTGCTCTATCTACTGACCCGGAACAACCGCTAGAAGGAGTCACTTTGCCCCCTTCGGACCTTGCGCCTAAGCGAAAAATCGCACGTCACATGCGAATCACGACGTTCCCCAAGATCATCGCAATCCACCTTTCACGGTCCATTTTCGACCACAGCAGCTCGACAAAGAACGCGGCCAAAGTCTCTTTCCCTGAGAGATTGCCTTTGGGCGGCATTCTGACCCAGAAGTGGTTCAAGCTCTTAGCAATCGTCTGCCACAAGGGCAGTCATCACAGCGGGCATTATGAATCATTCAGGCGTAACAATCTCTATGCGCCTTTTGCGACTCCTGATGTCTTCAGCTCGTATGCTCAGAGCCGTGCAGCGAGCGCAAACCCTTCTACGGCACCCAGCCCTCGCCTTGGAAGCCGAGGCGTCCCGGATACTGAACCCCCACCGCTTAACATTTCTACGTCGGCCTCGTCACCATCTCTCTCTTCAGTCTCTTCGGCCGCACCTTCGAGATCTGACTCCCAGAAGAAATCCTCGAGCTCACCCTCTCAATTGAACCCACCCTCGTCCCCAGCGCAGAGACCCAGCACGTCGAGCTCACGTGTGTCTTTCCAAAGCAACCGGTCCAAATCGAAAAGCCGCTTGTCGCCTGTGGCAGATCCGCAGAGTCCCGCCACAGAGAGTGGCGGTCGGTTGAGCAAGTCTGCTTCGCGCGCCTCAATGATAGGCAGTGACATTACGAGCACGGCATCTCGCCTTCGCCGGCGCCGCAAAGCTAATGACCGCTGGTGGCGCATATCCGACGAAAAGATCAAGGAATGCAAAACCTCGGACGTGCTTGGAATGCAGAAAGAGGTCTATCTTCTCTTTTACGAGATGGAAAAGCCGAGCCAGTGAGCGAGTTCTACTGTGTATATCCGATCATTAGGCTCATCACTCGTAGGTAGATGATGTGACTTATAGAGGATTATTATATCGCCCTCCACTTAGTTATATAGACCTTGACGTGTATGCGCATGCAATCCATCTTCCAGTCTAATCATGTTGCTCAAGTTGCAGGAAGAAACTCATACAAGAGTGGAAATTCTCAATGTGCCTGTGACGACGGCGATCCTATCGATGCATCGTATCGAACCTGTCATATTCCTTCTCGCTTGGTCTTATGGACAATAGATAAGCGATCTACAGGGTTACAAGTTCTTCAGTGAGAGACAAGCTGGTATCAGAATATTGTGTACAAATCAAGCCTTCTTCCCGAATCGCTCATGATGCTCCGCCCATAAACTGGCACGGAGGGTCTCATCCTTCAAGATGTCAAGCCCGGTGGCCGCCATGATCTTGCCAAACTGCAGTGCTGTCTCGAATGCTGGTCGCGTCCCTGCTGCGTGAGCAAACTTGGGATGATGAGGTCCGATCTCTGGGGTTTCCACATCAATTAAGAATCCAGGATGAAGGCTGGGAACCTCGTAGCTGACGTTTCCTATGATTTGTGAGCTTCTGTATGCGAAATGCTTGGAGAAGGCATATTCTTACCTTGATCGGTCGATGCACCGCTGACTGTAGGAGACGATGCCATATAGTTCAGGCTATCCTCTTGGGCATATTGGTGGAGTCGCCCATTGATAAGACGATTACATTGGAGATCTTTGTAGCTCTCCGCCCTGACAGTGGAGACGCATCAGTACGTTGTTATCACAAACACACAGGATCGATGCAACGTACCACTCAAACTCCACGGAACACCCTGCAGCGGCGGCTGCGCCTTCGCAGCAGGCAATGATCTTCCGACAAGTGTCCTGCAACTCTGCATCCGTCTCCGCACGGATGAAAAACTTCATCTCTGTCAGATCCGGGATGATATTCGGCTGCTCGCCGCCCTTGGAAATAATGCCATGCACGCGTTGATTGGGCGGAAGCTGCTGTCTCAGCATCGAGATATTGGAGTACGCCGCGACAGCGGCATCAAGAGCATTCCGACCAAGCCACGGCGCATTGCCCGCATGGGCGTTTAGTCCGTGGAAGGTAATTGTCGTCGCAGATCGAGCCATGCAGCGTGCATTGACTACGCCATCCAGACCCCCCACACGGGGGCCAGGGTGTCCCATGAGACAGGCGTCGACGTCGCGGTATGCGCCGGCCTTGATCAGCGCGATCTTTCCGCCACCGCCCTCCTCTGCGGGGGTGCCCAGCAGGCGTACGCGGCCCTCAATTTCGCTCGTCTTCAGGGCTTCCGCGGTGGCGAGGAATGCGGCAAGCGAGGACGTTGCGATGAGGTTGTGGCCACATGCGTGGCCGATCTCGGGGAGAGCGTCATATTCTGCGTTGTATACGATGGTGGGACCTGTGTCGCTGCCTGCTTCGACCTCGACAGATGTCTGCAGGCCGTAAGCATGGCGTGTGACTTTGTATCCCCGTTGCTCGAGGAATTGGCTCAATGAGTCATGGGCGTAGACCTCTTCATAGTTGAGCTCGGGGTGGCTGTGAATGCCATGATTCAAGGCCCAGAGTGCTTCCTTGTGGGCATTGATGGACTGAGCGAGTTGCTCGAGGACAGTAGGCGTGTAAGATCCCATGTTTATCGTAAAATTCCGCTATAATCCTGGTTGACAGGCAGGAGAAATGGAACTGGGTATAGGCTCCATCCGCACGTTTATAAAAAAAGCCAAGACGGTGCTCGGAATCTCAGGATGACCGTCTTCCCCGCGTGATGGAGATGTCAACGCAAGCGACGCTACTACCCACTTGATTGGGAGTGGAAGTATAAAACGCTCTAAAATCCATCTCGGCAATCTGTTCCAGTAAGGAGCAGTGCTCGCCTAATTGCCAATCATTCGGAGTCTTATCAGCGTTGGCGGCTTGGATGGCGCCAAATCCTCATCGGTTATCTTCCCGTGGCAGTCACCGAGGCGCATCATTGATGGAAAAGATTCCTATCCGATAGGATGATGGTTCAAACCGTCAGGTAACCGTGTTTGATATCGCTGTCATTACCTTCTCTCTTTTTCATTTCCCCTCACGACAAGAAGCGGGGGATGGAGGGAAACAGACTGTCCTCCGTAAGTGTCAACTTGGGGTTTGGAGCATGCCAGGTCGCCCCTGCAAAGCATCGGCTCAAGATAGCCCGGAAAGGAGGAGATGGCAGGAAAAAGTTGGTGGCTATTTAGATGTCTTGCCCTCTTTCCACCCCGGATTGCTATCGAGGAACCCTGGCCACACACAGTACCATCGATGCTCTCAAAGTAGGATACTACCAACACGAGGCTAGACCCCCTGATAACCCTAAACGGGCCCAGTCAACGCCAACAGATACTTTAGGATGCTGCCAAATGCCATAAACCGTGAGTAAGCTACTTCCAACCCTAGAATCCAGCCAATTGGCGATCATATCTCAATGCCGAGAGGATTCCCACCCCCTTCGCAGCCAGATATGCTTTCTTAGGACGCGATACGCATGACAATTGCCACCTTCCTCAGGCTCTTTCCGTGCCATGGCTAGCTTATCGCACTCATTTGATACAATTGCCGAGGTGACCAATTACCCCAGACCAGGTTTGATACCCGACGATCATATGCTTCATGGTGGCTGCTAGCGGAGTCGCTCATCATGATAAGATGCTGGGCATTGCGGTCTTATCACCGCTGTTCCTACGGGCAGGGAGACTAGGTCTCGCTGAGAGCCAGGTCTTGGACGTGCGCTGTTGACTTACAAAAGGCCAGGCTTGCCATCGCGAGCTAAACTTTTGGCATTGGTCTCCCTATCAAGCTCCTGAATCACGTCCCATACGCATTCAACGGGCCTTTTGTCAATCATCACAATGGAGGCTAATGGAGTGCCTTCGGGCAAGCACTTGCTCCGCAAGATCGATTGGAAGTGTGTTCAGTCTATTCTATTCTGATTCCTCTGGAAAATTTCAGCGTCCTAACGAGCTCCTAGTCTGCTACCGGTGATGCTGGTGTCCTACATGCTTCAATTTCTCGACAAGCAAACCCTTAACCAAGCATCAATCATGGGCATTATTCAAGATCTGGTGGGAGATACACCATAGGAAATACCAAGAGTCATGTCGCTGACAGAGTTTAGAAACTCACCGGAGGCCAATACTCCTGGTGCGGTTCAATCTTTTACCTAGGATATCTCGCCTTCTCCTATCCCTCGTCAATGCTCATGGTCCGATTTCCCATTGGGAAGTTCATTGCGACCTGCTTGTAGGAATATCCCTTTCCATCCCAACTAAAACACCTGCTGACAATCGTGTCTGAAAGTATTATTTGGGGAGTTATCCTCGCCTGTCATGCCGCCACTCATAACTTTGTCGGAATCATGGTGGCGCGGTTCCTCCTTGGGGCTGCAGAAGCCTCCGTTTCACCTGGATTCAGTCTTATTACTGGAATGTGGTATCTCCGAGATGAGCAGCCCCTTCGTCATGGTCTCTGGTTTGCAGGAAATTCAGTCGCAACCGCTTTTGGAGGTCTTATCGCGTATGGAGTCGCTCATATCCACAATTCAATCGCTTCCTGGAAGGTGAGCTTGCTTTTTTACCCGTTTCTTGATCAGACCAGGTCTAAGTGATGTCGTAGTGGCTCTTTATCATCTATGGCCTCATCACCGGTGTCTGGGCAATTTTTCTGGCCTTTTTCCTTCCCGATTCCCCCATGTCCGCACGATTCTTGAAACCAGAAGAGCGCACAGAGGCAGTCGAGCGGATCCGGGTGAATCAGACCGGTGTGAAGAACAATAAGATACAATGGAACCAAGTTTGGGAGGCATTGACGGACTACAAAATATGGATTCTTTTCCTTTTCCAAGTTGCAAACTGCATTCCCAATGGTGGTCTGACCACGGTATGTGTGCTCCATATCATTTTTGACGACCAAACCTAACACATTCAGTTCACGTCGCTCGTGATGGCCGGCTTTGGATTCAGCACCCTGGAGGTTTACCTTCTCTCGATGCCCATGGGTGCTGTCCACGCAATCTTCAGTATTGGCAGGTCTGTTTTACACTACGCTCACTCGATGAATGCAACTTAACAGCTGGTAGTACTTTCCTCGCTAGCAAGTTCCCGAATAAGAGCCGTTGCCTAATTGCCGGGGGCTGTTCATTTGTCTCGTAAGTTGAGGCCCTCGATATCAAGAGAATACTCGTCCTGATGCACACTTAGACTCATCGGCGCTGTTCTCGTCTACGCCGTCGATAATCAAGGCGCCCAACTATTTGGGATCTTCCTTTTCGTGGCCTTTGCCGCCGGTATCCCTCTTTCAATGTCACTTGTTTCGTCGAACGTGGCAGGCTTCACCAAGAAAGCTACCGTCAGCTCGATGATGTTCATCGCTTATTGCGTAGGGAACATCATCGGTCCCTTCCTATTCTTTGAGGATGAAGCGCCGGTCTACCAGGTAAGAAACCAATTCTTTCAACCCAACACTTTGAGCGATAGAGCCGACGAGATATTCCTAACACAATTCACAGAGCGGGTTCCTGTCCATCATCGTGTGCTTCGCAGTAGCTGTTGTGCTTATTCTAGTGCTGGGATGGTGCTGGCGACGGGAAAACGCCCAAAGAGATGCGAAATATGGTCCTCCCACTGCTGTTGAGGAGGTCTCTACGACTGAGAAGGGCGAGCCTGCTCCGTTGCCAGACCATACAGACCGGGAGAATCGAAACTTCCGCTACGTGTATTAAATGCTTAGTGGCGATGTACGGAGTTCTTCATATACAGTTGGTATTGTCATTGGAGTAATATGATCTTTGTCTGATATTTTCGTAAACTTGCTTCGGTCTGCATACCGTTGATTCTGGGCATGAAGGCTGTCGGTAATGCTTTCTTTGGCCACGGACCCAACCCCACGAGAATCATCGCTTGAATGAACCCCTCACTGATGTCATGCAGTAGCAATAAACAGCCAGCCACAGGAGCCAATCTCCATTTTTCCCCGTTTCATTCTGATAGACTACTTGTACATGCGGAGACAGTTCCGGGGAAACCCCGACTAGCCCGTTTCGAAAAGGCATTGTGAGTCCGCGGGCCAAATTTATTTCTCCGAGTATAAGAGGCGCCCTGCAGAAATAATGCAGATCAGGGACAAAACTTTCCCATCCTTCGAGGAATCCGTGTTTGGAACAATTTCGACTACGATGCGTGTGCTCGGCGTCCTCTCATCGCTATTGCTGTGCGTCTCAGCGACGATTCTCGAGAATGGACAGCCACGGTTGGATCCATATCCGGGACAAGCACATCTCATATCTCCGATAGGCAATGGGAATTCGGAATGGAAAACATATGAGCCGGATGCCCCAGAGATCTCATACAAGGGTCGCTGGGATGAGCAACATATCTCTTGTAAGTGAGGAATTTCTCCGGTGGGAGTTTGCCTCGTGCTGACAGAGTAGGGTGGTCGTGAGTTCTATATCATGGTTTCTTGGTACCTCGCTAAGAATAAACTCAGAGCACCCGGAGTGAAATTCGCCTTTACTGGGCGGCAGGTAGGAGCCACAGAAGGATTCGATTACGGTAAACGCTAACATCTGGGGCGTAGCTGGCGTTGAGCTTTGGCCAATACACCAGCCAAGGTGTTCTTGTTTCTTACAGGTGACAATTGTAGTCCTTGAATAATACTGTCTGCGGGAGAGCATGGACTAAATCCTGGGTAGAATCGGAGGCCAAGATTGGCAATTTGCCAATGTCACAGCAAATGACACCTACCAATTTGTTGGGCCTTGGACGACGGGGGTGAACTTGACAGAGGCAACAGCTCAAAAGACCTTCGAAATGAGAGGTAAGAACATCAATTGGCGGAACGAAGTTGATCGCTGATTGAGTTAGTGACAAACTGGGCATACGGATAAGTCACCCAGTTCTGCGGAACTTGATATCAGCTGAACTCAATATACAGTTCAACTCAAAGGTGTGTCGGTTGCACCAGACGCCGCTCTATACAAAGTCAAGGAGCATGCGAAAATGGTAGAAATCATCGGTGATTCGTAAGCCTCACTCCAAAGATATTCAGCACATCACCATCTAAAACGATTCCACAGCCTGAGTTCAGGGGACTACGCAACATACGAAGGGCTCTCTTCATGGGCATATTTCTTTGCAGCAGGTCTCGGTAACGTGGAGTACTCTCTTACTGTCCGTGGCTCTATTGCACTTCCGCGGCTCTTCTCACAGTCCTAGGCATATCCTGGCATTTGTCTTCATGATCAATACTGCTGGGGCAATTTGCACGGCCAGGTATGTCGTTTCCTAGCTCTGGTCTACTTTAATGCTGATTACCGGATTCTAGACATATCAATGGTACCGAACGGTCGACACCTCCTGGCGTGCAACTCAGATCTACGGCGACAACCCCCCGAAGTGGAATTTCAAAGCGCAACAACCCGCCGATCTGGTTGTAATCAACATTGGCACGAATGACAATAACCCGGCCAACAACGTCTCGAGCACAGACTACTATAACGATTATGTGACACTGGTCGAGGGAATCCACAAGGTCTGGCCTCGTGCACAAATTGTCTTGATGGTAAGGTTCACCCACGCTCTCTACGTCCTTGATGTCATCGAACTGAATGATTGGTGATTAGTCGCTATGGGGAGGGTTCTATGCAACTGAGGACACGTTCGCCCAGGGACCGTTGTTTGTTGACGAGATCAAGAACGTCTATAAGCACTTCCAGAGGCACGGCAGGCACGACAGGCACGGGGATTTTGTCCATTATTTTGACACAACGGGCATTCTGCAGAAGAATGACATTGCGCCGCAGTGGCATCCGACCGATGTGGGCCACATCAAGGTCGCTAGCCATCTCATGCAGTGGGTCAAGATCAAGTTCGGGTGGGAGATGGAGGCGACGGGCCCGGAGGTGCACTCAGGGACGCTGTATTGGAATGACCAGCAGAACTATTGATCCAGTTGCATATTTGAATTCATGGTCTGCTGGATCGGGGGACATTTGTATGCATGATGGAGGCATAGGTTACCTGTTAAATTCTAGCATATGATAGAATACCGGGTAGGTTGATATCAAATCAGAGGACCAAAGTAGAGCAAGCGATGTCACCCCGCAGGCCCCATAATTAGGCTATAACATTGCATCTTCCGGCTCAAAACTCCCGTTTTATCATTCTCTCCCCAACTTAGCCAAATACGAGGACGGCCCCTGTCAATCCTCTAGAGCCGGCAAACATGGCCGATCTTAAGCCTATTTGCACAGAGCTTGTATGCCACACCCCGCAACAGAGACCAATCCAGACCGCATTCTATCAGACGTTCAAGCATCCGTTCATCCGATCTGCATGAAGACCGGCACGTGGGGGAATCCGGGGAACCTTTCGAGTTCTTCACGGCTAAATTCGGTCTTCCATCTCCTGTTACATATCGTTGACGACACCCTAGCCTCCTTGTTTCATCCTCGGGCAAACGGATCCTCGCGACTGAGACAGCAATATAAAAGCCTTGAACTCTCTCGTCGTGGAGAATATTTCTCTCCATTCCATCAGACCTGTTCGATCCATTCTCCCACTACAGCATCCACCACAGTCACCACCATCTTCCATCATGCGTTGGACTCCAGCACTCGCCCTCCTTGTGGGACGATCCCTCGCTGAAGGGCCACAGATCGAGAAACGCCAAAGTTGCCCCGGAGTCCACGTCTTCGGCGCCCGCGAAACCACCGCCTCGCCCGGCTACGGCTCGTCTAGCACCGTTGTCAATATGATTCTCAACGCGTACTCCGGCTCCACCTCGGAGGCAATCAGCTACCCAGCGTGTGGTGGACAAGCCTCCTGTGGTGGAGCGAGTTATTCGGCATCTGTCGCGGCTGGTATCGACGCCGTGGCATCCGCCGTCAATGCATACAACACCCAGTGTCCTAATACCAAGCTTGTTCTGGTGGGGTATTCTCAGGTATGTTGCACTTTAGTCACGTTATTTCAGCTGGTGGAAGGAGTTTTCTCTGACTGGAGATGATGCTGGTATAGGGCGGGGAAATCTTCGACGCAGCCCTCTGTGGTGGAGGTGTTCCGAACCAGGGCATCACGAACACGGCTGTTCGTCTCTCGTCGTCCGCCGTGAACATGGTCAAGGCTGCTATTTTCATGGGCGATCCGCTGTTCCGCTCTGGGTTGCCTTATAGTGTTGGGACCTGCACTGCTGGTGGTGTAAGTTACTCGATCTCCTCTATGCTCTTCTGGCATTCTATGCTACGACCGCGGATGTATCTTGGACTAATTATGAACGACGGAATAGTTTGATGCTCGTCCTGCAGGCTTTACTTGCCCATCTGCAAGCAAAATCAAATCGTACTGTGACGGTCCGGATCCCTACTGCTGCAATGGTAGCAATGCTGCCACTCATAACGGGTATGGGTCTGAGTACGGCCAGGCGGCGTTCCAGTTTGTGAAGAGTCAGCTTGATGCGGGTTCCTCTAGCGGTGGAGGCTCGGATGGCGGCTCTGGAGGCTCGGGTAATGGGTCTGGTACTGTGGCGCATTGGGGACAGTGTGGTGGCCAGGGGTATACGGGTGCCACCCAGTGTCAGAGCCCTTATACATGTACCGTGGTGAGTCAGTGGTATTCGCAGTGCCTGTGAGGGTCGAGCTGCTGCTGCTATGATCGCTATAGCATAAATGTAGTACGAGATTATAAGGAGATGGAATTCAATTTGGATTGATCTTGCGTTGATAAATTCTGATGAGACTATTGTAACCGACCATCCATACGCTGATTGTAGTCACATATCTCGCCTTTCATGGCTTGACACCTATTGCACACCTATTTTGTGTCAGTCTTTTCTCTTGTGGGATTTCAGGGTTGACGTACACTGCGAGTAGTAGGGGTTGGAGTAAGTGCAAGTCCATCCGCTAGGACAAATCGTGGGTCCGGTGTATCCCTGTCCACCACACTGTCCATACGGCGTGCTAGTAGCGGTAGACGTGGCTGACGAAGTTGTGGACGTGGTAGTTGAGGTCTTCGTAGTTGTTGTCGAGGACGACCGAGTAGTGGAGCTGGACGACGACGATGATGTCGTACTTCTTGTAGTAGTAGTGAGGGTCGTCGACGTGGAAGTGGTCGATCCGCTCGTCGTAGATGTAGAAGTCGTCGTCGACGTAGCAGTCACAGGCGGAACACTACCGCTGGGAACACCATAGAATATGCCGCGGCCATTAGTACCCACAAAGACGCGTCCATAGTTCGACAGATCACCATTTACGACATTCGCCGTCGCAGCACCGAATCCGTGCTCCACATCTGAGATCATCTGCCAGTTCGCGCCTGCGTCCTCTGTCTTGAACAGCCCCGTCGTTCCATCCACCGTGAAGAATCCATATAGCACGGGATATGATCCTGTCGCGGAGGCCTTGCCAAAGCCGAAGCTCCAGCCAGCGGTGCATCCACCACCAATCTTGGTGAAAGTGCTGCCATAATCGGTAGAGTGATACAGACCGGTGTCTGTTGCCGCCCAGACATCACCAGCGATGGATGGATGGACGCGGATGGCAGTCACAGAAGTACTCGTGCCCAGGCTCACGGTAGTTTGGAATGTTGCACCATGGTCCTTGGAGACGTAGAAGCTACCGGCAGAGCCACCGTAGAAGACGGTGTTGTTGGCCTTGTCAGAGGCAATGGCTGCCCCAGCGGGAAGACCCGAGACGGCACTGAAGCTTGCTTGATTGCGCGATATCAATGCTCCGTCGGTGCTTGTCATGAGGAGAACGGTGTCGCCATCTGCAGAGAGTGCGACTGGGCCCTTGCTGGTGGTCGATGAGGCCGCGTAGTCGGCAGACCAAGTCTTTCCAAAGTCATGAGACAGGGCGATGGTAGGGTTCGAATCACTGTCTCCCGAGCGCACGATGCTGGAGGGGTTGTTTCCTGCGTAGTCAATGCCGCTTGTGGTGCCATACGTTGGGGTGTGGAAGGATTGGGATGGCGCTGTATCAAGACTGGAATGATAGAAACCTCCAACATCACCAACAGCTGAGAGAAGCTCTGGCCCTCCCGGGGGTGTAATTAGTCCGAGGACGGCCATTTCCTCAATGCCAACAGCGAGGGACTTGAGAGTGACATTGTGCGCGGAGTCCCACTTGAGCAGATCGTGTCCACCATAGATAGTGGCTCCAGTGCCGTACAGCCAGTGGTTCGAGTCAAAGGGATCGATCTCCAGCGATTCAATCATCCATCCAACTTCGGCATCGAACTCGGCAGTGGAGGTATCGTCCACGAGCCAGGGGGCATTGGAGACGTCATAGCTAAAGTAGCGGTTGAGGTTGGGATATCCATTCCACTCCCAGATGGGACTCCAGGTAGCCCCGGAATCTTGACTTCTCCAAATCAAAGCATCAGGCCACCAGCAGTTCAAGGCGGCAACCATGAGAGTACCTGGGTTTTGAAGGTCAACGGCTAACCCTCCGTAGCCGTAATATGTGGTTGCTACAGACGTCGGGCTGATGTCGGTCCACTCCCCGGTCGAGATGTCATACTTATGCACAGTCCCGTTGGTGCCATCGTAGGGGCCAGCGCCGTCCGCATAGGAGATGTATAGTGTGTGTTCCGCGGGGGAAAGAACTCCTTTGTGAGGTAGGAAGCCGTAACTTGGCTCTCCAGATACCCAGGCCCCTAGATAGGTTAGTCTTGTGGACCTGAAGAACAGCTTATATAAAGAAGAGTGGAAGATATACATGTTTCGCCGGCATCCTCTGACTTGAACACGGACTTTCCAGTGTCAGCAGTACCTAGTATTGTTAGCTGTTATTTAGACATGCACATTGTTAGCACATACCAACGAAGATGCGAGGCGTGGCAGCTCCGCTTGCCCCAGAGGTGGAATCGAATGTGATCCACGCAATGCCCACGGGGTCAGCTGTATATGAAGAGCTTGGGTCTTGTACATAGGACCCAGTCCAGGTAAAGGCACTGACTTTCGCCCAGGTCACACCATAGTCGGTGCTTTTCCAAAGGCCATTACCGCTTCGAGCACCGAAATACAGAATGCTGTTATCGTTGGGGTCCACAGCGAGCCGCTGAATGACGATTAGCCTGAAGTATACCTCAAGGACTCCTGTAAAGTATGACATACCTCGCCCATGCCACGTCCGGGCATGTTCCCGCCTACTTTGAATGGTAGTCCAGTCTTTTCCCAGGTCTCTCCTTTGTCGGTAGATCGCAGGATGGCCCCAAGATTCGGGTCCCATTCATTTGTATACATGCCGACGGCCAGGTACACCCGGTCGGGATCAACTGGATCGGTGGCCAGGGCATCGACGCCCCATTCATTCCTGGACTGTCAGCATCACCAAGCATAATATAGTTGGTCAAGACCATACCAATTGTCATTTCCGACGGAATCTTGCAGAGGGGTCCATGTATCGTCCGAGTTGAGACGATAGGCTCCTCCGATATCTGTACGAGCATATGCCACGCCCTTTGAGGACGGATTGAAAATGACGCCGGGGACGAAGCCTCCCCCTCCTGTTTAGAACAGCACGGGTTATTGTTGGCTTCTAGAAGTTTGGGTAGAGCGCCTACCTCCGGTCCTGACACTCTTCCAGGTATATGCTTGAGATGCAGCACTGTTGGCTGGTGCGATTAGAACGCTTGCAGCCAGCAAGGCTGCCGACAGGGTACGCATCATGAGGGGCGACGAAGGAGTGAATATGAGCGTGAACGGGGAGGGAAAGATCCGAATGGCCTCTCGCAGCCTGGGGGAATTTAAGCTGATGTTGGTTGTGATTCAACGTCATATCATGTTTCTGAACATCCTCGACTCCGTTCCATTTTGGGCTAGGTTGAGGCCGGTTCTTGTCCTCGTGCGCCACATTCATACACTAGTTCTCGCTGCATGAGAACTAAATTGTTGCAAATGAGTGGATCAATGGAGACTAGGTCCTCATGGGTATATGGCTCCGCGCGGAGCCA
>RHLO01001154.1:0-36396 GCA_003719415.1 Aspergillus olivimuriae
GGGGGGGAACAACCAGCGCCAAGTGAGCCCGGTCCCTCCGGGCCCCGATGGCCGTCCCTCCAGGTATCCAAGAACGGATCCCCCCCTATGACTGGCATTCCCGCGGACGGGGTGAAGGACCACCTCCGACCGAGAGTTTGGCGATTTCACGCGAGCGAGCCAATGGACCCAACGGGCAAAACTAGAACCTGGGCGTGGCTTGACAAGAGGTTGCAAGGAGGGGGCTGAATTGCCCGTGTGGAGCACGCCCGCACGGCCAAAGGAGGTTCGCGGTATCAAGACCGTACTTCGTATTGACGAGATCCCTCTGTCGCCTTTAGCTCCTGTAGCTCCTAAGTCCGTCGCAGTTTCCGGGCCAGTTACACAGCCCGTCCGTCCTTTGGATCGCGGGGGGCCTGTCGGATGTGTATGTACATGTGTAGGTACCTATTGCCTCGTGCGGAGACTCTGTCGGTCTGCCACGATAGGTCGGTAGCGGCCCCTATCTATTTCCAGAGAGCGACTCCCCCCCCCTAGAAACGGTAACGAGCGCATACTGTAGGATGTTCCAGAGCCGTTCGGAGTCCCCGACGTATGATATCGATCCTCGCTGCCTGGCAGGGATGGGGATGGTGTACCTACATACTTCCCCGTTAATCTATCCCTCGGGCGGTTCATTGGTGGTGTTACTTGACGTCCGTCTAACCCAGTCCGGTAATAATCTCGAGGTTAATATCTCCCATTTCCACATCCATCCCCCTAGTGAAAATAGCCCCAGAGATCCTCGTTATCGGCCCCGATCAATCGCCCCCAACGTGTTGGCAGCACCGTACTAGCATGATGGGCAGCAAATCAGGTGGGCCAATTAACCGCCCCCGGCTATCCAGTCCGGTCCTGAACCCGACGAGGGTTGCACATCCAACATGTTTTCATCCGGGGAAGCTCGGCGAAACGCGTGCTTGGTGCTTGGTGCACATCACCCACGCACGACACGGCGGAATGGTGCACAAAGCAACGCCAAACGCGCCAGGAAGAGACGGAAAGGGAAGAGCGCCGGCCGCCCTCTTCAGCTCGATTCTGCATTTGAGAGGGAATCCACGGAGTGTCGTAGGGAGGCCATGCACATACAGAGAGGTCGAGACTCAGGAGGACGGGTACCTAAGGTACCGTACTTTGGAGGTATCTTACCGAACGAATACCTGACGTCGCCGCAAGGATGATTTGCGCTCTTGGATGAGGGGCCAATCGTCGGCCGACGTCCCAGTTCCCCAACTCAGCGCTTTCAGGCGCCATGCGATGACTTGACCGGCTTCTGCCCTTCGTCGGGAACTTGGCTCCAACGCGAGAGCCATCCCTCTCGACCGCAACCTGACCGAGGATGCTCGGGTCTCGACTTCAACCACGTTGTACCCCTCGATCTTGGCAGCAGCGCTAAGGATAAAGATCTCACCGTGTCCGACTGAGTGGTAAGTCGTCATCATGCTGGATGACGGGCCGGGTGGATCGTTGGATGCAATGGTCGATCTGATCTCGTTCTTTGTTCCCTCGCGAGCGGATCGCTTGGGTCGGCCGCCTTGCAGCAAATCCCCCCTCTCTTCATCCTCCCCCTCCGAGTGGTGACTGGTAACACATCCATCGGTATGATGGCCAGCCACCACTGGGCCGGCTTCCAACGGATGAGGAAACGATGCATTAGCGGTGTGGATCAATCGATCATCTGACATGGGGGGAGTTGGAGCACGCGTTGTACTATGGTATCATCCTCCGCCAGCCTTGCTTTCACTTTGGAACCAGTGGTATCCCGATGTTTCATACGTTCTACGGAGTATACCTACCTTCTGCATACCTGAAATGTATATCCTCCCTCCATGTTTATCGCCATCCCCACTCCCTGACCAGGACGGGGGGTTGCAGCGGCAAACTCGATTGGCCGTATTGCCAGGATCCCGTCTCGATTTACCCGAACGGGGATCCGAGAAGCGAGCTGCTGTGCTCTGATATGAAACCAGTAGGGATGGCCCGTCGCCCCATGCAGCCCCTGCCAGAGGAATTCCTATCGGGATGCGGATGGCTGATAAGGTATGATTGGGCTCGTCAAGGGGGGGAGGATGTGGAAACAGGGCAGCGGCCGCTAGCGGGGACCCCATCTGTCATGGCGATTCAGCTTCTGCTGCGGATAGTCTCGTCTGGAATTCGTCGGTTAGATATTCCGTTCATGGCGCCTCCGCTGCCCCGAGCCACGTCTTCGGTGGCACCATGTCCGCGTTGCAATGCGGTTGGCGGACGGGGAGATTCAAGGCCCCCCGTTGGTAGGGCTGAAGCCCAACAACCAGCTGAATTTGTCAGGACCAGCGTCTCCGGCCGGTCCAATGATCCTGAATCATGGGCGCTTCAAGTCCGGGTCAATAAGACTTCAACTATGTACTGTGGGAGACGGTGATAGGAGGGATGGCCCGCCAAACCATCTGGGAAGGTCTTGCAGTAGGTACAGCAGTCCAGACCCGACAGTATCGATGAAGATCTCATTTCCTGACGGAGAACTCCGTGCGCGTATCCAAAAAGGGACTTATGCTGCGACAAGCCTGGAACACCTCGCTGAATCTGGGTCACACAGTGGCTGGGATGTGGCCATTGCAAGCAGGGAAACGGATGCATTCTTGCCAAACCTGTGACAAAGTCTGGGAGGTCTGGTTGATCTTGGTGATGGATATCTCGCATGGAGTCGCCTCATATCTCTGCTGTTTGGCAGGTCGGTCGCCTTATGACGCCCCATCTGTCTGGCGGCGGTGGTATCATCCTGGTACGGAGTATGTACCTAGGTAAGTACCGGGCATGCAACCCCATCTCGTATATGTACTAGTGAGTTCTACGTCGATGTGATTCGATCACCTCTCCCCCTCCTTCAGAACCGTCTCTCCCGGGGCACCTTAACTGGACGCAGTAGTGCACATCATGGATCGGATGGTCTTTGGTGCTGACACCCATTGTATGCCGGCTCTACCGAAGAGGCTCGTCTGACATTGCGTCCGCAGTGATTCCCGACTCGAATCTTCTAGCAAACATCTAGAAGCATTAGTGTCGGTGGTGAGAGATGCAGGTCATGGAATGTTGGCAGGTGGGCGGTTTGGACGCTGTATCACTGCCAACTTTGCGACCCGGGGCGGCACAGCAGGACTGTTGGTATTTTGGCCCCCAACCTTCGTTCTAAGTTCAGAGAGTCATGGGGTGGATATGGTGTATCTGGGGACTTTTTTGGCGCGTTGGTGGGACAGTTGCGAGACGATCGGAGCATAGCCCCATCCTTGGACTTGGCTGCATTCATCCCGAAAGACACCTCTCCAATATTCCACAGTAGAAATCACGACGGCAATTCGAGCATCATTAGTAATGGTTTGGGGAGATTACCAATACGACTTCTTCAAGGACATGGGGTTGCACGTGGAAGAGACGTCTGTACGCCGTGCACCATCCACGGTGGGATAAGGAGGTATCTGTAATACGACTCGCTGAAACCCGTGGACGACAATCCATTGGAAAGCGACGTTGGAGCGTCCAATGAGTGCTTTTGGTACCAGAATGTATCTCCTCGTATTGGAATGTTACCTCCAAATCGATGTTCTCTTTTTTACCAAGGGGGTCACTGCCTAGCTCATGGTCGAGGCTTTGCAATCATGATACATCCGAGCATGTTTTGCATTGAATGTTGTGTTGTGATTCAGATATTTATAACTCAGTCATGTTGGGGCCATACATGAGCTCGTACATTTTGCGCATTCATACTGGTCGGAGCCTTGTGGCATTGGTGATTGGTACCATTTGAGGTATTGAACATTAGTACCAGGTCGGTGACTCGGTGCTCATCCTAGTGGGAGTGTCACGGTCATTGCGAATTCTGCAAATTACATTGTTTGCCTGCTTAGCTTCAGGCCAGCGGAGCATCATCAAACGCCGAAGGGCGCCCGGCCATCTTCAGTGACCGACAGCTTGGCCTTTTCTCCCGTTTATTGAAGGGGTTATTCCCTCATCTCGGAGCTCAGCGTTCGTATGGCGATGTACTTTGAGACGTACGTCACTCGCTACCTAGGTAGGCTTCTGCTGAGGCCACCCTGATTCGTCACCCATTGCATGAATCGTTCAGGGGTTCTCGTTGCGACGAGTGCAAGGAGCAGAGCGACATGAATGATCTTCATGCGGGCAGTGTGATTGGCAGCTGGCTCGAACACGTTGCAAGAGCCTCATGACACGGGGGGAGGGGAGGACTCGGACTCGGACTCGGTAACGCCGTCCGTGACACGGTGCCAATGAGCCCGACAACATCATCGCCTAGCCTAACGAGAGGGTGATCCATAACATAATGGTCCCAGCAGCGCCTGCATTAGCCCCAGACCGGCGGACGGGCAATCGGCAAGCTCGGCCATTTAAATCCGAAGTCCGGTCGTTTCGTGCTCCGTCCGAGCCAAGGTGCGTGGATTTCGCGTGACCCATCGCAACACCGGGCGGGGGGAGTGCCAGCCTGAGGCATCTGATAGGCAGGGCGCGAAATCACGGGAATGCGGCTCAAGAGGCTGTGTGCTACCTGACCCATCATCCATCAAGCCCCTCCACCCCGGTAGGTATGCAGATGGAGAGTGGGGAGAAGACCGGGGGGAGGGGAGGCAGGGCACCTGGAGCATCAGTACTAGGTAGTAGACTCCGTCGTGACTCATTCATGGATCCATGCGTTGTTTCACTGTATCGTAACTGACTTCCATCGCCAGTCCCCTCCCGCGACCTCCCAAGGTTCCTGCCAGGCATACATCATCCGTCATGGGCTAGATGACGCCCGAGCCGGGCGAAACTCTCTCCGACGGGGCGATAATTTCCCCTGGATAGCCTGTGCTGGTCCGCTAGAGGGGTTTCTGGAAAACCACTGGGGCGAATCCTGCCGTGGTCGGGCTCCGGCTTGATACGGGGCAGGACCTGGTGGATCGTTCTAGGGGTTGCCTAAAGTTTATTGATGCTTAGGAGACGGACAGCTGGTTGGGTCTCTTATGGACACCAGATTCTCCCATTCACGCACGGAGAGGTCTGGTCTCTACGTAGGTTACCTACCTACCTGATGCGAATGCGGTAATTTTCCCTCGGGTAATACCCGTGGCCCGTACCTATTGCTGAAGAATAGTGCCTACCTGCTCTCGAGCTAGTTCCAGAGCGGCTTTGACTCTGATTTTAGATGCTGAGTCAAAAGGCTTATATGCATGCAATCGATGGTGTCATCGGTTGCGTCTTTGGTCTCATTCGGACGTCCTCACGTCGGGGTGCAGGTGCGGAGGGCCGCTCGCTAAGAATACACGCTGTGCATGCCGACATGGATCCATCCAACATACTGTGCATAGGGAGAGCCCAGGGAGAGGCTTTGTGTCGAGCCTTGTCCTACATCTGTTGATGGAGGCTGTCGTGCGTACAACTGGTTCTGGCATGCGCAAGGCCGCCCAACTCTGCACAAGGCTGAGAGCGCGCAATCAACGATCAAACACCATCAGGCGTCCAATCGCGCATCTCAGAGGGGATGAGTCGTCCGGGGATGCTCTCAAATTCGTATAGGTAGACGGAGGCTGTGTCAAAGGCGTGCTTCAGTGTCGTTGGACAATGCGACAGCTTGCCCGAAGCCCTCTTTTGCCCTCTGCCCACCCTCCCCCACTCACTTTGGACACGGTTGAGACGACCGAGAAGCTTGGTAACTTGTCGCTACTTGATACGACCCCTTTTGAGTACCATTCTACGATAGAGAAGCTACGATTGAAGCCCGCATCAGGCAACAGATGACGGTATTTAGGACACGGCAGGTGTACATGTGCACGGGAATACTGAGTAGGGGAAGACATTCAAAGCGTCCTCTTGTTGTAAAAAGCAGCGCTGATGCTATTGGAAGCCGCAGATATCGTGTTCGTAAGGACAGAGACCAGATTAGGATGGAAACGAAAGATCAGAAAGACTCTCGAATCCCGTGTCAGTTATATAAGCATCGTCGGACAGTTGGGAATGAACTGAGCTCTATTCGAATGAATAACCCGTTTACAGAAGGTAACTAGAAACTTGGTCAGTCGGAAGCTTCGAGGTCTGGGTTGGTCGTAACTTGCCTCCATGGATGCTCCTCTTCGCCGTATTGGATTCCCTCGATCCAGTTCTTCATCTGAAGAGCAATCTCTCCCGCCTCTTCATCCGCCTTCAGGCCACAGTCCACGATGTTGCCCTGGTAGCTGATAGACCGCACAGGGCTCACGATAGCAGCGGTGCCAGATCCGAACACCTCAATGAGTCTTCCCTCCTTCGAGGCTTCGGCGATCTCAGACATTCTGATCTTGCGCTCGGACACGGTCCAGCCGTTGGGAACGAGTCTCTCACGGGCCAGGCCCAGTACAGAATCTCTCGTGACACCTTCCAGGATGGTACCATCCAGCGGAGCGGTCACCAATTCTTTCTGGCCAGTCTCCTTATTCTTGAGCGCGATGAAGAGGTTCATGGTACCGACTTCGGTCACGTACTCTTCCTCGCCGAAAAGCCAGAGGTTCTGTTGGAATCCCCGGGACGCAGCTTGCTGCTGGGGGAGAATGCAAGGAGCATAGTTGGCACCCAGCTTCTTATCACCAACACCACCAGGCCACGCGCGAACGGCGTAGTCGGTCGCCTCCAGGGAGATGGCCTTGAATCCGGTGGGATAATAAGGGCCGACAGGGCTGGCAATAACGAAGAGAAGAGCGGATCCCGGAGGTCCAACGCCAAGGGTACTTTGCGTCCCGATCATGGTGGGTCGCAGGTACAACGAATAACCACGAGTCCTACAGTTAAATTAGACGACATTCGAACAAGATTCATAAGGGGAGCAAGGACCACGAACTCTGGAATGAACCGGCTGTCCAGTTTTACAAAGTCTCCGATGATTTTTGTCAGGGCCTCGCCGTCAAAAGTCGGCAAGGCGATCCGAGCGGACGACTTGTTCAAGCGCTCCATGTTCTTGTCGGGGCGGAATAACCGGATGCGACCCTTGCTATCCTTATAGGCCTTCATCCCTTCGAAGCATTCGAATGCATAGTGGAACACGCAGGCTGAGGGATCGAGACTCAGATTTTGGTAAGGGACGATACGGGGGGATTTCCAGCCATCGGTGGCAGTCCATTCAATCGCAAGCATATGGTCTGTAGCATAGGTTGTCGTTAGCAAGTGCGGCGACGCAATCGGTGGTTCAAGTCGACAGACCAGTGAAGTTCTTCCCAAAGATGAGGTCCTTGGCGGGGATCAGGTCCTTTGGGGTGGTAGTCTTCGTGATCGTGAGCTTCGACGGGTCAATGCCCGCTCCTTGTGAGGCAGCAGCCGAGCTAGCACTGAAGCTTCTCTGCCATAACCGGTTCGTCGCGGGGATCTGGGATGCGCGCATACGAGGGGCTGCAAGGCCCGAAAGCGCCTGACGGCGGGTGAATTGATGAAGTGACTTCATGGCGGCCCTTCCAATTCCAAGGATCGTAGCAATTGAAAAAGCGGTTGACCACGAGGATTGCTCTTCGATGTCGTATTAATAATGGAGAAAAATGAAAGGAGGGCTGGAGGTGCGGGCAGCCGCGGAGTTTAAAAGCGGATGGGACTGCGACGGGCTATGACTGTTTTGCCGGACCCCAAAGACAACTCCGGTGGCGCCTGTTGTACTGCCGTTCCCACCGACGTTCGCGGTGACTCAATTGACTTGTACTTTGTAGGATTCTTGGGCCAGTGACAGAGACGATCAATTTCCTGCTCGTTCCCTGTTTACCACCCAAGCCCACTGACCCGATTTCCCGACCAATTCTCTCAAACAGCAACGTGTTGAGCTCGGGGGGATGGCCGATATCGCACACGGAAGACAGAGCCGAACGTGACCTTCCCTTATCTGACTCGCGAGCGATCTCCCGGCGGTGAGTCACGTGAAAGATGCCCAACTGGGGTATTTGTTGCGGTTGCATGCGGCCGCATGCCCATTGGCCAATGGTTGGCACGTGATGATATCAGGGACAGACTCCGATACCCGTCGGGTCAATGACAGATGACGACGATTCAACACGGCCTTGGGCTGCAGGGACGCATGGGCATCCACCGTTCGATACAAGCATATCCGGCGTAGCTTCGCTTCTAGCTGGACGGGATACCGATCCCTGTGTCGTCTTTTTGCTTCTATCCTTCCCTCTCTTGTACATCATCACTTCTTTTTATCCGCGGGGCTCATCTCGTTTTACTGGGCCGATCTTCAACGTCGCCTTTTTTTTGTTCTCTTTCCCTCTCTCTCGCTTTCTTCTGGCTTTCACGGCTGCTACCTACACCTTCTTTGGATAGCCAGGGTTATGATCTGCAATACTTTCCATTCAACCCTAGGAGATTCCCCTAGGTAAACAAGACGCCATGTTTTCATCAGCCCTCAAGTCCCTGAGCTCGAATATCTCAGCCAACTATCAAATATCTCCGCACCCTACGCTGGTGTCTGGGCCATGGAAAGTTCACGATGGGAAGAAAAAGTCAACGGGAACGGCAGCGTCCATCTTCATTTTTGAAAAGAAAGTCCTGGAGCCGCGATCAGGCGGACTGAGCAGTCGGTCGAGTTCCTCCTCGGTGAAGAAGCTGCAGGAGGATGTCATTGAGCGTCTAAAGCGAGAAGCCAGCAGTCTGGCTCGGCTCCGACACCCCTCTATCCTCCAGGTCCTGGAGCCTGTGGAGGAGACCCGTAATGGTGGACTAATGTTCGCAACGGAACAAATCACCGCCTCTCTGGCCGGTCTCTTACAAGAGAAAGACATGCAGGAAAGTACGTCAAGAGTTGGCTCGAGATCCAGCCGTTACATGGTCGAAGAGCCGGATGGGACGCGCCGGCGAAGAGATCTAGAGATCGACGAACTTGAAATCCAAAAGGGACTGCTCCAAGTGGCCAAAGGTCTTGAGTTTCTCCATGAGTCTGCAGGCCTCGTGCATGGTAACTTGAATCCTGAAGCCATCTATGTCAATGCGAAGTCGGATTGGAAAATTTCCGGCCTGGGTTTTGCTGGGCCGTTCGATGCTAATGAGACTCGGACGACCCTTCCACCGTTGGCGCTGTCAGAAGTGCTGTACCAAGATCCACGACTTCCTCAGTCCGTGCAATTGAACTTGGACTATACATCACCAGATTTTGTGTTGGACTCCAATGTGACCACTGCAGGGGACTTGTTCTCCCTGGGACTGATCATCGTGGCTCTTTACAATTCTCCACATGTCTCCCCGCTACAAGCCCATTCGAATTTGAACTCGTACAAGAAGCTACTCACCTCCCCATCGACCACGCCATCACAAAGCAACAATTTTTTATGCGCCGGCTCAATTCCGAGAGACCTTGTCACCCATGTACTGCCCAGGTTAATAACCCGACGACCAGCCCAGCGATTGAACGCTAAAGAATTTCAACAATCTCAATATTTTGATAACATTCTAGTCTCAACCATTCGGTTCCTCGAGTCATTGCCTGCTAAGAACCCCAGCGAGAAATCACAGTTTATGCGCGGGCTGCAACGTGTACTTCCTGAGTTCCCTGTCTCCGTATTGGAAAGAAAGGTTCTGGGAGCTTTGTTGGAAGAGATGAAGGACCGTGAACTCTTGTCGCTTATCTTACAAAATATATTCGCCATCCTAAAGCGTGTCCCTAACGCGCGCCGGACGCTTCCAGAAAAAGTGATCCCTCCACTGAAACAGGTCTTCCTGGCGGGTAAAGGGGGTCCCAATGACCGCGACTCCAAAAAAGATGCCGGTCTCATGGTTGTCCTCGATAATATGAATGTCATCGCAGAGCATTGCTCTGGAAAGGACTTCAAAGAGGGTAGGTCTCTTTTGAGAGAGTTTGTGGCGCCATTGTCTGACCGTCACCAGATATCCTACCGCTTGTTCGATTGGGCCTGGACTCCCCCACGCATTCCCTGGTAGATGGCGCCATTAAATGTCTACCTGCGATTCTTCCGGTCCTTGACTTTAGCACCGTAAAGAACGAGGTCTTCCCGCCCATTGCCGCAACCTTTAGCAAGACAAATAGCCTTGGTATTAAAGTCCGTTGTCTGGAAGCATTCGCTGTGCTTTGTGGCGGATCCACCGAGGAGGAAGAGGCACTGGAAGACGAGCTTTCTGGCATAGTCCCGAAAAACAAGCCCCAGTCCGCTAAGTCATCCATTCTGGACAAATATACCATCCAGGAAAAACTTGTGCCATCACTGAAGGCAATTAAAACCAAGGAGCCAGCTGTCATGATGGCTGCTTTAGGAGTATTCCAACAAATTGGCACAGTGGCAGACTCGGATTTCCTGGCGCTGGAAATTCTCCCAATCCTTTGGAGCTTCAGCCTGGGACCCCTTCTTAACCTCAAGCAATTTGGAGAGTTCATGGCTCTGATAAAAAAACTCTCATCCAGAATTGAACGCGAACAGTCAAAGAAACTTCAAGAGCTTTCCTCAGGCGGGGACACTGCTGGTTTCCAGAATGGTGGTGGCGGCTCTCTGAACGCTTCGCGCAATCCGATGCAGTCCGATACAGACTCAACACGAAACAATTTCGAACGTCTCGTTCTTGGGCGAAACTCCTCGGCATCTACTAATCAGGACCTGGACCCTTGGGGTACCCTCAGCTCTGAGGCGTCAACGGTTCAAGCAGCAACTCAAAGGTCATCCTCCTCCGCGGCATCTCCATGGACGTCCAACACGACGGGGGCCAATGCACGATCTGATACTCTACAGCGGCAGCCCACCCTCAGTGCACGTTCGATTACGCCTGACTATAACCTGAATTCGTTCCCATCCTTGGAGCCTGCCTCCAGGCAGAAGTCACCTCCGGTGCCAGCGTTTCCAACGTTGCAACCGTCATCTTCAACTTCCTGGGGGGCACCGAGTACGCCCACCAGCGTGCAGCCGTCCCAAGGAAGAAGCGTGTCCGGTCAATCGTTGGGGTCCCTTGCGACGATGAATAGCCCCGGGGGACTGATGTCTGGGCAAAGCGCACAGCCTGCGGCTAACTACTCTGCCTTTTCCATTCCTCCGCCTCCCAGCTCTCAGGGCTCCATGGGGTCATTTGCCGGCACCAGCGGGCTCAGCCAACCGCCTCGACCCCCTTCTTTTGGCGGGGCGATGCTGCAAAAGCCTGCTCCCAGCAATGGAGCACAGTCCCAGGCCCAAGGAGGTCCCAAGCAGGGCCTGGATAAGTACGAGAGTTTACTGTAGATTGCAGTCCGGTTGAGCCTGCTGTTTCTGTCTCTTTTTGACTACCTACGACCACCTTTCTTTCCTACCTCGATTCCTGTGTCTTGTCTTGTTTTTCCTTCCCTTCTTTGGCTCTGCTCGAGCCACACCTTCTGGTCATGTACATGAGTTAAGCATTATTCCCCGCGAGTTTTGAACAGAAAAGTCTGCAGACGAACGGTGCATGTGCTCCGTTCCCACAAAGATGGTGTTCTCCGTACGCCGTAGCGATCATCCTCTGTAGAGTCTCCACCGGTGCCAAGCCATCAGAGGTGACGTGCGTGCTGGGGATGGGCAGGAAAGACAGTTTTCTGCCCAGCTCCCCCAACCCCGGAATGCTCAGTGTTCGAGGCGCCTTCAGGCGCTTGCCGTCAGAACATCGTTTTCTCTCTCTCCACCGCCCCTCCGCATCCTGTCTACCCCTCAATCGCTTCCCTCGCAGCCCGCAATCAAGCTCCTCCCTCGCACAGCACCTTTCCTCAAGCGCCAACCCCACTCCCGTCTCTCCCACGATGGATGCGAAGATCAAGCAGCACTATCTGGCCGACTCGCCCCCCACGGTAGTCCGTCTGGAGGTCAAGTCGCACTTTGATAACCTGAAGGACTCGACTCTCCGCAAATATGCCCATTACATGAGCAGGTTCGTGTCTATGTGCTTCTGGTTGTCTGGTATACCGTGCTGCGCAATACTAATCCATCTCACTCCCCATCCAGAGCAGCCTTTGAGGGCACCCGGATCACTTTGCGTCAAGTATCACCCGAATCCGAGCCGATCTACGACCTGATCTTGGCCTTGCACCGCGCCTGTGATGGCAAGTGGAGTGAACTTGCGCAGAAAGCCCAGGTCAGTGATGAGCACCTTCGCTTTTTCCTGGAGTATGCAACGCAGTTCCTGGGAAATTGCGGCAACTACAAGGGCTTTGGAGATTCTAAGTTCATCCCCCGGCTGCCTGTGGAATCTCTGCAAGCGCTGGCCTCGACTACGCTAGAGACCAAAGCTGCTTTCGAGAAGGCAAACCAGACAGGAGGTGGTATCTACGAGACCTCAGAACAATCACTCATGCATCTCGGCTACTCGGAGGGTGGCCATATGACTACGTACTACCCCGAGTCGCCGTCTATCACCAAAGATGAAATTACTGCCATTGGTGATCTCATGGAGAAGAAGGGATTGCCGTTGGAAAACACTCGCCTCAAGAAGACTTCCTCGGGTGATTTCGAGCTGTTGATCGCTTCGGGTATCTCATCGCCGCCTGCCCGAGACAGAGATCTGGGTGAAGTTGAGACCTTCGAATTGGATGGTAGTCTCAAGGGGAAAAAGGTGCGCCTTGTCTTTGGCGATCACCAGGAAGAGATGGCAAAGGTAGCCCATAGCATCAAACTAGCAGGGCTCAACTCGGCCAACGACACCCAAAAGCGCATGCTTGAAGCCTACGCCAAGTCTTTCGGTACTGGATCGATTGAGGCGTTCAAGGAAAGCCAGCGTATCTGGGTTAAGGATCAGAAGCCAGTCTTGGAGACAAACATTGGTTTTGTCGAAACCTACAGAGATCCCCACGGAGTACGAGGAGAGTGGGAAGGGTTTGTGGCATTGGTATGTCTTAACATTAACGAATATGTCTCGCGCCCTCCTTGCTGATATACATCTTTTCCAAGGTCAATCTGGAACGCACAAGGGCATTTGGAAAGCTGGTCGACAGTGCGGAAAGCATGATCCCTAAACTCCCCTGGGGTACAGACTTTGAAAAGGACAAGTTCCTGAGCCCTGACTTCACTTCACTTGAAGTCTTGAGTTTCCAATCGTCTGGAATCCCTGCTGGCATCAACCTTCCTAATTACGATGACATTCGTCAGAATCTGGGGTTCAAGAATGTGTCGCTCGGCAACGTACTCAGTGCCAAGGCACCCAATGAACCAGTTCCTTTTATCGCAGACAAGGACCTGGACGTATACCGCCGGTGTCGGGATCCCGCCTTTGAAGTCCAAGTCGGCATCCACGAACTTCTGGGACATGGCACGGGTAAACTTCTACAGGAGACTAGCCCGGGAGAGTACAACTTCGACCACTCGAACCCACCAATCAGTCCTGTCACAAACAAGCCCGTGTCTAGCTGGTACAAACCCGGACAGACTTGGAGCTCTGTCTTTGGCGCTATTGCCTCCTCTTACGAGGAGTGCCGCGCAGAGTGCGTTGCCATGGTGCTTGGGTGTGATTTCGGTATCTTGCAGCTTTTCGGCTTCGGCGATGGAACAGAGGATCTCAACAACGAGGCCGGTGATGTGCTCTTTGCTGCGTATCTGCAGATGGCTCGCGCTGGTCTTGTTGCCCTCGAGTTCTGGGACCCGAAGACCCAGAAATGGGGCCAGGCACACATGCAAGCCCGCTACAGCATCTTGCGGACTTTCCTAGGTGCTGGCGATGACTTTGTCAAGCTCGCTTATAGCAAGGAGGATCTTTCGGACTTGGAGATTCACCTGGATCGGTCGAAGATTTTGACTCATGGGCGGCCCGCCGTGGAGAAGTATTTGCAGAAGCTTCACGTCTACAAGAGTACGGCAGATGTGGAGGCTGGCAAGAAGCTTTATGATGATATCACTTCAGTCGATGACTGGTGGGGAACTAAGGTTCGCGATATTGTTCTGGCAAACAAGATCCCTCGCAAGGTGTTTGTGCAGGCCAATACGATTCTTGAGGGTGACAATGTCATTCTCAAAGAGTATGAACCGACTCTGGAGGGCATGATCCAGAGCTACGTTGAGCGTGATGTCTAGCCTTTTCAATCATCGAGCTCAGTCTTTTGATAGAGCGCCATTTTCGATGAATATATCTGCAATGAAATTATTGACTTCATAGACCCCAGTGACTCTTGAGCGTCTCGGTGGCCACCCAAACTTCTGTAAATATCCAGATATGGAAAGAAACACACTCTATTTGAGGTAAAGATTGGACTGTCTCGCTACTCAACCTCATTGGTAATGTCGTGGAACATGTGCTGATTCGGGCGGATACCATAGTAAAAGATAGATATTATTCCTCCGACAATAGATGTTAAACAGACTAACTATGTTGAATAAACAAAGGACAGATGATTCTTATGAAAAGTATCATTTTGACGCTTTCTAATCAACATTCGAGTGGCCATGAACTGCTCAGCAGTCGATCCACCTCAAGACTGCAATGCAACCAAAATTGATTGCCCAGTCTCAGTGATGATGACCCAAACAAACACAAACGTATGTACTGCCCGCTGATAAAATACTGCATTACTTTCAAATTGCCGATTACTGATATGGGGTATTGACGGTGCTGTCAGGACTTTTGTACCCACAGTCCTGAGAATTCTCCTCCCTGGGAGACTCCAAGTAGGGTTCAGTGTCCACAGCCAGGCTATCGAAGCCCTATAACGCTCTTTGAAGGCATTAGTACAGTCGATCTGATTATGAGATTCCCTGGGTCTTACCATTTCTAGAGTCCAGACTCTGCGGATCCAAATCTTAACTTTGCCTTCCACTCCCTCGACATCTTCAAGTTCAATGCCTTCCCACCAACATCTTCTGGCTGGTTTTCTCCAAAATAAGAGAAGCTTCTGTGCCATTCCAACGGCATTGTTATTGGACAAATCACCCTTGATATCCGTACGAAGTTTAGCCAAAGCAAGACTGCAGATCACCGCCTTATTAGGCTCTGGGGCACGATGGCCCCAGCGGTCATCACGATCAAAACCGCTGTACTGCTGCGTCAGTTACTGTGCGCGGTGTGATGTGAAATTTCTTGCACTTACCCTGCAGTCAACATCTCGATCAGATGTTGCTCTGTCGAACCAGCTTCATCGCTCTTTTTCAGCCCTGAGAAGATGCCATCTTGTTGAAGCAAAGCTTTTGCAGCCGCTCGTTTCACTTCAATCATCTCGGCATGATCGATATCCGGCCGCGGGGGTATCGCATAGAAATCCAGGTCCTCCCGTAAGACGATGATCCCCGCTCGATCTTGAAGCATATCACGAGCAGAGCCCTGCATAGGGTCGGTTGACATGTCTAGGTCGGGTGATGTTGAAGCCGACGGGGATGAAGAGGGAATCGATTGAGCGACCGAGCGAAAGAAGTCTAGCATGTATTGTAGAGACGCCGGGTCATACTGATACGGAAGTGTTAGCGTGGATACATGGCAAAAACATAATTATGAAGGAGAAAGAATTGGGCCATATCACACTCACGTCAACAGGGTAGATGTCACCTTCATGGAATGTACCCATATGACCATCGGGAAGCAGGCCATTGGGAAAGAGGGATAGAAGAACGAATTCCGGTAAAGTCAGCAGTTCGTCTCGAGATAGTGTAAAACGAGTGCCTCTTTAACACAGATTAGACAAGAACCGCTTTAGTACAATCCAGTGTGTCGACGAAATGGCCTTACCTAAGATCTAGTGTGATATGCTCATCTCCGCCGATGTCTTCAAAGGTGAAACCAACCGGTTAGCACAATGATTCCCGTACAATTTGGGACGCTGAGACACATACCTCCCAAAGTATTAATCGGTGGTCCCCCTGTTTGCTGCACCTGGGTGATCAGGCTCGATGCGCCTCCGGCTGCTGCCATGACGTAGGTGAACGATTCAATCGGACTAGATCCCTCGGTATACGGGGGAGGTGGCTCTCCTTCGTCGGTCGATTTTCCTGCGGAATCTCCTTTTGCGTCGCGAGTGAAAGAAGCCTTCGTATCAGCGACGATGGGCAACGACGGGTCTGGCTCAAGAGGCTCCTCGTCTAGTGGCGGAGGACTAGAGGCGGAGACGGAAGCAGGACCGGGTTGGGGAGCCGCAACTTTGTTATGGCCGGAATCGACGGCGGGACCAAAAACGAGAGACGAAAAGGGCGGAGGGTGCGAGGATGCGAAACTTGAGGATGACGAGGCCTCCAAAGAAGAAAGGTCGGCTGGCGGCGCGATATAAGAGTCGTCTTCTTCCTCCACAACGGGATCTGATAGGCAATGCGGCCGCGCCGTGAGAGGCGAGCCAGGGCAACTCGATTGTCGCGACAAGGTGTTCGGATTTCCCGCGGGGCGAGGAGATTGACTTGGGGGGATTGTGCCGGCCACAGTGCAACAGGAGTCCAAGTCGCAAGATAGATGATCTGCACGTCCTCTGCTTCCCCAAATCGATCGAGAGCCGAAGGTATCACTGCAAGAGACCAAACATTGGAGAGACGGCGTTGAGACGGAGACAATAGATGTGATAGGTGGTGGGGAGGCGCGTTTTGGGGGGGTCGAGAGGGACGGTTGTTGATTGAGGACACCGGGTGGATGAGACTCCCTAGGCCAGCGCTTACCAGGCTCGGGCTGTTGCTCCTGACCCGTCTGGGGATGTTGCCTTATGTCATCCGTCGGCTGGTCGAGCCTGGCGATGGACGGCTCGCCCTCCTGCGTTTCGAGTCCCAGCGCCCTAGTTCCTGTCTGGGTCCTTCTGGACGGTGACGATGGGAGCTTCTTTTTTTTTTTCTTCTTTGATATTGGTATGTGAGTTCGGCTGACTCGATTGACAGCAATGGACGTTCGGAGTACGGTGCTGGTATATCACGTGATTGTGTCTGCTTTGGGACTAGCGGGTATGTTGCTGCTGCGAAAACGCGACGAAACAGAAAAGGCGGAGCTCAATCGCGATCACCGTCCACAGGCGCTCGGTCTCACCATCGCCCCCCTCCCACCATCTCACAGTCAGTCCTCTCCGGCACCCATCCTCCATTGGCAGTCCAACCCGGGCGCTCTTCATTCCGACGCGTTACCCCCATCGTGCGCGCTCAATTTCGACGCTCAGCCCGCTTGCGATTCACCCTTTCTTCAATCCATCGCAACGACCGCCAGTGCGCAAGTGGAAAGCTCCCTCAAATCGCCACTGAAAGGGGCATGTTTTTGTCCACTGAATCGCCAACATGCCCCCTCTGAGAGGTTACATCACGTCTTATCCTCCGCGTGTCCGCCAATATGGAAACGCCCTGCTCAACCCCGTCATTCCTCAGAGTCAAGTCGGACCAACACCACGAACGACAAAACGAGGGACTACCGCAATAAACTACGCCGAAGATGGTTATGATGACGATGACTTTGAGGAGAGCGATGGTCCCCGTCGACCTACGGGGCTGCGAAGCCTTCGGCGCGAGGAATCCACCTTTGACAAGGTGCCCTTGGCGGAAAAGTTGGGGAAGGAAATTCACGCCCCGGTGGAGGTACAAGGGGTATTTCGTGACTGGATGATCAAGCGGATGTTACGTCCAGCGTATGTATTCTCGAATTTTCTTCTCCCAGATTCTGTTGAGATCGCTGCTAACGCCGATTCCAGATGTGCGGACCAATTACAGATTCAAGCGCAACTCCCTCTGACCCTTATTCCCATTCGAATTGACCTGGAAATCCCGGCGCATCAACCACTGGAACCTTTCCCCTTCCCGCGGAACGTACTAGACCCAGCCCTTAATCCTACTCTCCCCGGTTACAGGAAACCGGACCCATTGCCTGCCTACCGAATCAAAGACACATTCCTGTGGAACCTACATGAAGCCCTCTCGACACCAGAGGAGTTTGCTGTTGGCTTTGTGCGCGATTTGGACTTGCCAAACCCTCAAAACCAAAACATTACTCTCACTATCAGCAATCAAATTCGCCAGCAGCTGGAGGAGTACGCCGGTGTCGCCCTCCACCCACTCTTCCAAAGCACGCTACCAAAGCCAACTCCTGCCCCGCAAGCCGGCCTGTCACGAGATGTATCTGCAACACCGGCTTCCACCCATGCTGTCGCGACACCCGATAGTAGGGTTCAAGCGGTCGCTGTGACCAAGGAACCCCTGATCAACGACAGTATTCTAAATCCTGATGATGCGTATCGATGCATGATCATCTTGAATATCAACTTGCAAAACAAACTATACACCGACAAGTTCGAATGGTCACTTTTGCATCCGCCAGGAATGGCGGAGGAATTTGCCAAGGTGACATGCGCGGATCTCGGCCTCAATGGTGAATGGGTCGGGGCGATCTCACACGGTATTTATGAAGCGGTGTTGAGATTAAAAAAGGAAGTTTGTGAAAGTGGGGGTCTGATCAGCGGAATGGGCGGTTATGGTAACGAAATCGACAACCAAGCCGCCAATGGTGCTGAGGCTGGCTGGCGATATGATCCAGAAGGGCTCGGTGATGAATGGGAGCCCAAGGTGGAAACCTTGTCCAAGGAGGAGATTGAAAAGCGCGAGGGGGATCGCGAACGACAGATCCGACGTCTCCGACGAGAAACCGCCCGATTCTCATCCACCACGGGTATCACCCCCGAAGTACCGCGACAAGGCAGCGGGGGGTATTTCGATGTGGACAGCGAAACACCGCTTGGCAGAGGAGAAAGAAGCAAGAGGAAGAAGCGATTCCGCAGCCTGAGCCCTGTAGGAAGGAGTGGGACGCCTGGTGGACGAGGCACTCCAGATACCGGTTCTGGGGCTGGTTACGGTGGTGGCGGGGGTACATTGTCGGAGTGGTACGTCAACCTATGCTTCCTTTACCTTTGTGAATCTGGTTTGCTAAGATTGTCGCTCGTTTACAGGGAACGGTCGAATTGGAGATGCAGCAACTGCATGGTATGGGGCACCGCTGTCTGGGCGGTACGAGATGGCCCAGTTGGTCCAAGGGTAAGATTTCCTCTTCTTCTATCATTATTTCTGTCCTTCTGAACATCAATGCAGACGCTCTGTCACAACTGCGGGCTCCTCTACGAACGAGACAAAGTCGCTCCCGAGTGGTCGAGAGACCTGCACCGTCACGATATACCAGTTGGTCGAGCATGAAATAGATGAATCACGATCAGAAGGCTTGAACTCAATTGGACGGGTAAGATGCGACCTTTCCCAGAAAGCCGCAGTATTCTTACTGATAGTGCTATGGGATATCAAATAGAGAACAGCCTCTTAGCAGCACTCACTCATCTCTACATGAAGCTGCTGGCTCCTTCCAAGCTTCTGTTTGGAACATAGCCTATGTACTTTATAGTTTGGCGATGATATCTCTAATGAATCTTTCACAGTCAGGGTGCTCGGCGTATGCGATATCTTGTTATGCTCTTCATCTTTTTTCTCTGCTGTCTCTTTCCTTTTGGACTTAACCTTTTTCATCTTTCATTTCTATTTTACAACTTTACTTGTAACATCAGGAGCTTTTATACTGGTTTCAAAGGCTACTGGGAGGGTCCAACTCGTCGTTGTCTTCCTTTTCTTGATTGATTGATTCTCGTTAGAGTAAGGGGTGGAATGGAATGAAGAAGGCAACGGTGGAATCATCGGCCACGGATGATAGATATTACTGAATTTGAAGATTCATTATTTTCGTAAACGACGTAGTTCCAAGGCTCGCTCAGTTCACTTGTCACGATTGTGGGATGATGTGTTGGTCCGAAACCTAGATGAGTTGGCCTAAACGGAGGCATGATTATATATCACCTCACGGATCGAATGTGATACACACACATCAAACGGCTCCCCCCGTACAAAAGTGTCGTCAATAATTACATTATTTGAACACGACCAACGACTAAACAGCCTAGATACCCCAAAGAATTTTCCCGCAAACTATCCATCGGCAAACAACTCACAGTAAGCGCCCTTTCTTTGATGATGGTGATAACTCCAAAGGCTCCTAGGTTGCCGGTTTGTTAAGCTGGGACCTCGCAGGGAATACACGATGGGGGGAGATAGATTCCAAACATACTGATTGAGCTCGTTTCTTCCTATCCATGTCTTGCTGGTCTCCGCCTGCTCTCGTAGTGGGCATCTTCTTCCCGATTACTCGGGGTGATGCTCCCGCGTAGATCACATTCTTGCTCCCTTCCACTTTGATTCCGGTGTTGAGATTGATCCCTACGGACGGGGACGGTTGATTCCTGGTCTGGTGTAGAACGCCGGTCTGACTGAGTGCTGATATGATCGCTGTGGTCATGTCGGTCAGCCGGGTCTGTCGTTGCTTTTGTGCAGATCGGAGGACTGCTTCTGGGCTGGTCGGGTCGTTGGAGATAGAACAGTGTTGGGTTACGTCGGATGAAGCGTTTATATGAGGGATGATGACATTGTTCCCGGTTCCTATAATGGTGATCGATGTGTCGATATGGATGTTGAGATGGCTATGCGTCGGGGGCCAGTCGTCATCGTCGATGCCGTCGTCTGGGTAATCGGTCTCGCTGGAGACGTCTTCCAGACTCGATGGATATCGAACAGCGGTTGAGTAAGGTGGTGGAGGGGCTCTTCTCTCTTCAGAATCGGTGTTTGACCTAGCTTCAAGCAGTTTGTGAGATTGGTGGAGAAGAGAGTCCAGGAGAGGGCGCATGGTGTCGACAGGTCACGACGAGCACGAGATTGATTAATTATCGAGATCAAATAGAATCACCGTTGAGGAAGTAATAATGTTGTAGCATCAAAGTATATACACCATATGTGAGGGAAACAAGGCTGTCGTCTGACCCGACCCTTTCTATAAAGAAGGCGAGGCTACGATGGCGACACAAAGGCCGAATACCGAGCCAAGCAAGAAATCAGGGATCAACGCCGACACCATTCAACACAATAGCATGCACTCAGTCAATCAACTAGGCCATTAAGTTGAAACCATTACGTGGACCCGGGCGAAAGAACTGCTGTACAACCCTATCCAGAAGGGAAAGAGCATCAATAGGGACTCAGTCGTCTGAATAGCGAGATCTAAGACAGCAATCTCAATTGATGAATCTGTGGTTCAATCATACATTCAATGGGGTAAAGGTTGTAACAATGGGACTCATCATCTTATTGAAAGGCTGGGAGTCTTTGATTGTTCTCTGCCCTCAATAGAAGAATAGACATCACGTGATGGGCATATGTACAGGACAGGATGTTGGAGTAATGGACTTTGCCTACATCACTGGGAACCAAGACATTGAGTAACTGATTGATCTGATTGATGGTTGCTGCTACCGCCGGATATCATGCAAACCGACAACAAAAAACGCCTGTGTATGCAATGTAACCACCCAAGGGTAAAAAACTCCTCTCCTACTAACGATCATCCTCAAGTTTCTCCTTTTTTTGCTTTTCAATAAGTCCAAAGAGCTGATTCAGGGCAATTCAAAAACAGGAAAAGGGGGTATAAAACTAGACAATCGACTAGACCCAGCGGTCACCGTAATTCCAGCCTGCGTAGAGGGAGTCATCGTCCCCGGGATCCGGTCCACTGACGGAGTCTGATGACTGTTGACTCGAGAGTGTCTCATCGCCTGCGACGGGGCGTGATATGCTTCTATCTGGAACAGCAAGATGCCCATCCGAATCTATGTAGTGAACGCCGCAAGTCAGGTCCTCATGCCGTCACTCACAAACTGATTTCATGCCCCGCTCTCCAAAGCGGTCACAACTCAAAATCCTCAAACTTACTAGGTTGTGCTGTAACAATGCTCTCAGGGTGCTCAGGTTTCGTTTGTTGTCCGCCCGGGTAATACTTGCCGCCAGGATGTAGAGACTGCGCAGTCTGGTTTTTGATTAGCAGGAACAAAGGCCGGCATGAATCGACTCCAGTGTACCAGCGTTCGTGCTACGCCAGCCAAAATCCAGAAATCACGAACTGGTACTGACTTCGCGAAACTCATCTCCTTCGACTTGGACCTCCCGGTCTCGAATGCGGCGCATCAAGGCAAGAAAATTGCTTTCCCGGAACTTCTGGCTCTGGTCGTGCTGCACACTCTCGAGTAGATGCCCAGCAGTTCTAGCCAGCTCATCCGCATCGTTTAAACGTCCGTGAGTGTTCTCTTTGTTGGTTTGGGAAATGGTGTCTGATCCAATCCTGATGGTCTCCTGGGGTGCAGTAGAGGCGGCCTCGTCCAAATGAACCGTCTCCGTGGTCTCCCCGGCCTCATTCTCTTGCGTAGTATCAATTGCCTGCGAAGTAGACATATCCGCCTTTGCCTGTTCAAAAGCGGCCTCGAACGCGGACTCATCAAAAGCCTCAGCTGGGGGTCGGTGGCTTGCGATTTCCTCCTGCACAGCAGAGAATGCATTCATGGGAGCGGCATGCATGGGGTAGTTGGGTGCGAACGATGATTGGAACCCCGGGACATAAGGCTGGTGTTGCTGGATGGGTGTGTGTCCGTGCTGGTGCTGGCGTTGCTGTTGACTCATAAACTCATTCTGCCAGCCGTGCTGGGCCACCATGGGGGACGAAGCTGGCATCGCTGGCTGATGATGCATGGGGCGTGACGGCCCGGAAATCTGTAGGTTTTGGAAGTCCGAGGCCCAGCCCTGGGACTCGGGGGCATGCGGCATGGTGAACTGTGAGGGGTGGGCGCCAAAAGGTGCAGCATGATGAAAGTCGGAATGCGGTGCTGCAGCGATGTTGGACTCAAAAGCAGCGAACTCGGGATCTAGTGCTCCTTCGCTGGGGTTTTGCGACCGAAAGCCCTGATGCAATACCGACGTTAGAATGTGAGACATACTCTCGACCTGGGCGTTGCAACATACCTGCGAGGGTGACTGCCGGGAAACCAAACGGTCCTGTTGAAGAGTCCGATCGACAGAGGTATGTTTCTGGAAGTTTTGAAGGGCATTGGATGGCCCACACAAAGTATCACTCATGATGCCGACGGTTCTGATCGACTGCACGGGGGGCTGAAGCGGGGAGAGACGCGCGGGGAAGACACTGGAAGTAGATCAGATAGCGTAGAGATGCGATGCCAAAAATGGATGACACAGCTGATGTGGGGATTCAGGAACAGTGTAAAGAAGAAAGAACAGATACAAGAGACCCAAAAAAAGACGAAGAAGGAAGCGGGGGAGAAACAGGAGAGACAGGAAGCGTCACGGCGAGGCGAAGATGCGCGTGGGGCAAAGCGGCCGAGCAACTACCGAGGCCCCAGATCACGTGCATTTAACGTGATCCGATGCTGACTCAGCATTTGGGACGATAAGATAAGCCGCTTGATTGGATTCGCGTGGGCGGCGGCTGTGAAGCGGCCAAGCTGGCGCTGTTTGCTGTGCTGCGACTGCTTGCTGTTGTCTCGATCTGTGCCGACCACCACAGCTACCGCGCCTCCCACCCTCCATTCCTCCATTCCGGGGCCTCAAAGCCGATCAATTCAGCTGTCCCGAGCTTGAATCTTCCTCTAGCCCTTCTTTTCAGAGCAGCAAAACCCTCAAAATGGTGAGCTGCCCCTTAGACCACTTTGTGGTTTCGTTGTCATGATCGCGATTCATCTTGTAGCTAACCTCGCGAGGCTCGCAGGCTGCCGCTCAGGTCATCTCCAACTCTGGACATGATGATATGATTGTGCGTATTCCAAATCCGCCGAGTGTTTTGGGCGGGGTCCCTGTAGGGGCTGAAGCATGCGCTCGTTTCTGGTACTAACCTGCACGCAGCATGATGCCGGCCTGGACTACTATGGCCGTAGATTGGCGACATGTTCGTCCGACAAGACAATTAAAATTTTCGAGATTGAAGGCGAGGCACATCGTTTGGTGGAAACCTTGAAAGGGTGAGGAGCTGCTCTTCCAAGCGTACTCGTTCGATCTCTGACATTGATTCAATGATCTTAGGCACGAGGGCGCGGTGTGGTGCGTTGCATGGGTAAGTTTATGGCTCAATTCAAAGATTTGAGATTCCTGAAGGTGACTGACGCGAGACTTCTCTCTCATGCAGGCGCACCCCAAATTTGGAACAATTCTTGCTTCTTCTTCATACGATGGAAAGGTGCTCATCTGGCGCGAACAACATCAAAATACCACATCACCTGTCGGCGGAAGTGCCTGGACGAAAGTCTTTGACTTCTCCCTCCATACCGCTTCCGTGAACATGGTGTCCTGGGCGCCGCACGAAAGTGGATGTTTGCTTGCCTGCGCTTCCTCCGATGGCCACGTCAGCGTCCTTGAGTTCCGCGACAACAGCTGGACTCACCAGATCTTCCACGCCCATGGTATGGGTGTAAACTCGATCAGCTGGGCGCCCGCAGCCGCTCCTGGCAGCTTGATTAGCTCCAACCCGGGACCTGGGCAGCAGCGTCGTTTCGTCACTGGTGGCAGTGATAACCTGCTGAAGATCTGGGACTACAAGTATGCTCACATCCTGACCTCCTACATTTCTCGGTATTAATCTCGTGTTGATGATCTAGCCCGGAAAGCAAGACGTACAATGTTTCTCAGACCCTGGAAGGCCACTCTGACTGGGTTCGTGATGTCGCATGGTCGCCGAGTATACTGTCCAAGTCTTACATCGCCTCCGCCTCTCAAGATAAGACCGTCCGGATTTGGACATCTGATGCATCGAACCCCGGCCAATGGACCAGCCAGCAACTCGAGTTTGACTCGGTGCTTTGGAGAGTCAGCTGGAGCCCCAGCGGCAACATCCTTGCTGTGAGCGGCGGAGACAACAAAGTGAGCTTGTGGAAGGAAAACCTCAAGGGACAGTGGGAGAAGGTAAAGGATATCGAGGAGTAACTGGTTTGGCACCTTTAGCATTTTTATTTATTTATTTCTTTTGCCTGTTCTTGTCACAATTCTCTTGCCCCGTTGCACTTCTGGTTCCCTATCTCGTATCTTGTCATAATGGATCAAATATCGCTTGGGTGTTCGAATAGAAGCCAAGCAGGGTCAAAGGAAAAAAGGGAAGAAGGGATGAATTATATCAAACATCCCAAAAGATGAATGGACCCTTTCCGGTGGTATTAAGCATGTCAACCCATTGCCCCATCATTATTCTATTACCCGGGAGAAGCCTGCCTTCATAACCGTGGATACAATGAAAGCTGAATTCCACATCAATGGGCGGCCATATCTCCTGAGGGAACAGGGTAAGTGCGTCGGTATCTTGGCCACTTCCATCGGGCCCCAGAGGAAGTACCTGACGGTTTGCCTCATAGATCACAAAGCACACCCGTTGCCCGCTGGGGAATCCTCCTTGAGGATCTCGCATGGGTTCGACAAAGCCACGAACCATGTTTGTCTCATTGTCATCGTGGTTGTGATATCGTTGAACTCCACGAAAGTATGAACGATTGGCTTCATCTCCGAGAAAAGGGATAAACTCTTGAAAGACAGACGGCCAATTCAAAGGATCGGCCTCTGGCTTGAGTACAAGAGCCTGGACCTGCGGTCAGCACAGTCACAGTGTCTGATGCTTCTCTTTATACACATACCATACAATCCACCTGTGCAAGATGATCATCCAAATCGGCACACGTCTGCCGCCTGTCAAAAGCGGCTAGTGACTCCGGGAAAGGATGGATGCATGCTTTGTTTACTTTAGTTGCGGTCAGAACTGTGGTCATAGAGCATTTGTCACTCACAATAATACCCCAACCAATGTGTCCCCAGATTGACTGTGTTCCTCGTCAAGCTACCCTGCGCTGCTGGTCTATCCGACGGATGTAGGTTTGTATAGGAGGTGTAAAAGCTCGCTTCGCTACGATTCAGTAGGTGGCGGAGCCAGAAATTCCGGATATGCATCAGCTTTTTGAGATTTAGACCCCGTGGATCGAGTGGATGTTGGCCTTGCTCTTCTTGGACGTTAGTAGGGTAGGAGTACACTGCTGCTATGTCGTAGTCTGTGCGGAGGCAACAGATGGACATCTCCGGGTCCAGAGCCAGCCCAGTCAGATTCTGAATATGAGACGGTTGGCAGCAATTAGTGTCCTAGTAGCCAATTATGGTTGAGGGGGAACATAGATACCAGCTGAACGGCACAGAACAGATTGGATAGCTCGTCCGATGTTGATTCGCCGGGTCTACTGCCAGCAAGTGGCTTGGAGAGGAACTCAGAGCCCGCGAGAGCCTTCCGGATGCGCTCGAACGTTTTGCTAGTCCCATTCTCGCTGTTTTCAGATAGTTGGAAAGATTCCAGGATGATGTCTCGCATGACGGTCAACCATAGGCTTTGCTGTGCCTCTTCAGCCTGTTTGAAGTTGATTTTGCAGGATAGGACAATTGTGCGAATCTGATACTCCACTTTCAGCTCGAAGGAGTTCCTATCGGGTGGCAGGTCGTAGATGTCTTTGAATCTCTTTCTCCAGATGGTGGACTGCGCAGGGATGATCCTGTCAGTTAGTGACTTGCAGCACGCCGAGAAATGCGCGATATCCGCATCGCTGGGGAGCAGATAAGCAATGTGTTGGATGATCTATCATGTGCGCAGGTCAATGACTCGTGCATTCTTGGAAACTATCCCGAAAAGATGAGACGAAAGCTATGAATGAATACCTCTGTCGGGAGCTTCAGAAAGGGATTCTCCTGCGGACCGTCCACGAACCCTTTCAGCTGCATGGTTGCATCTGTCGTGTCAATCGAGCCAATGAAGAGGGTGCGTTGTCCCTTTGGAATTACAATTGGTGGATCCGTGAATCGAGTCGCAGTGGCCAGATGTAGTAGTAGGCTGGCTGGTGGGTGAAGGCGTAGTGGTGAAGTGGAAGGCAAACACAACGGCTGCCCATCCGATTCGACGACCATGACCTGGTGAACCTGAGTTTGCAGTCATTTCCTCGACTTATCTGCCACACCCCAAGGGACCATGTCGTATTGGTGGTTCGCCAACTGGGACCCAGAAGAGGAGTTATGGACAGGATCAAAGAGAAACACCCTCTGACTAAACATCACCGAACGAAGCCGCCGCGACACCGCATGACCGTCTTCCCCTCAGTGGTCCAAGACCCAGAGTCAACCGCCGACTAATGCGAGATCTAACGAGCCGCCGTTCTTAGCGGGATATGACAGCGGACTAGAGGATCCATCGTATCTGGACCGACAATGACCGACAGCCGACTCGTGGTCTCCCAATAAAGCCCACCAGCCCGTTCCGGGACAACCGCTCCTTCGCCTCGAAGATGATCGTCTAAAGATGGGGCCTGGGATTGCTGATCCACGCCTATTTATGCCTGCTCCCTTCCCCCTGTGTCAATACTCTCTGAAGCCTGGTCAATTCATCTGCCCTGAACCCTCTGTCTCTATTCTACCCAAACATCCCCCACCACGACGCATATCAAAATGACCAAGGTCACACAAGTGGCAGTTGTCACTGGAGGAAGTAAGTTGCCAACATCTGCCATCTAGTATGCATCCTGCCGGATGGTCTCTTGTGTTTGCTGACTGGCAATGTTCGCTTTTCAGCGAGCGGCATCGGTCTTGCTGTCGGCAAAGCATTGGCAGAGCGTTCAGGATTCAAGGTTTACCTCATAGGCACGAACGAGAAGAGAGGCCAAGCAGCTGTCCAGGAAGTTACTCGGAGTTCGTTCTGCAAGGTTGATGTGAAAGACTATGATTCTTTGGCGACCACCTTCCAGACTATCTTCGCAGAAAATGGGCGCTTGGACTTCGTCTTCGCCAATGCCGGCGTCACAGGCATCTCGTTCAACATATACGACCATCTTCCTCAGGAAGATATCCCCCCCAAGCCGACATTAGATGCTGTCGACGTGAACCTGAATAGCGTCATCTGGACCGCCTATCTCGCGCTTCATTACTTCCGCATGTCGCCCCTGGACGGGGGAAGAGACCGCAACCTGATCATCACTGGTAGCTGTACCTCATTCTATCGTTCTGGGTCAGTCCCTGTCTATACGGCAACAAAGCGTACGTCTGTCCTTTTCTTTCCATAAATCTATTCAATTTCACGTCATTGATACATTCTTGCTAGATGCACTGGTTGGCTTTACTCGTTCTATCGCAAGACGCTTCCAGCAAGAAGGAATCCGGGTGAATCTTATTGGGCCCGGGATTGTACGGACTAACTTTGGCAATGAAGAACTGCGGAAGAGAACGCCCTCAGACGTCATTATCCCAATGGAGCATCTCGTGGACGTCACTCTCTTATTGATGAGCGGCGAGGATATTACTGATTCACAAGGAATTTGTATCCCGGGCCCAGAGGTCTTTGGCCGAACAGTGGAAATCACAACCAACAATTATTATTTCAGGGAACAATCGGAATGGTCAGACGATTCCATGGCAAAAACAATGACCAAGACCGCCTTATGTGGGTAATGTCCACAAAAGAGAGAGAAAAAAAAGAAAAAAGGAAGGCAACGCATACGCAGGGCTACAATGCCGTTGATACGCCCGGGCTAAAAGGTGGCGCGCAGAAATATGCTTGTCATACACAGACCAGCCATATAAACATTCACCAAGATTCTATGTATATTCTATTCATGATAGCGCGAGAAGGGATCCTCGAGCTATTTGACGCTCTTTTGCTATACTGGCTTTATCCATTGCGGCGACCTCTTCTTAGACTCTCTTTTACCCCCCAGCCATTTGCAAGTAGGCCTTTAACATCCTCTAGCCCGAGGCCACTCATCTCGGGGTAGATCGCCCACACAACAAACCAGCCGATGATACAAACGGCCGAGTAAGCGGCGAAGGTCCATCCAGGAGAGAGAAACTCCATCATAGGCAAAAATGTGAGCCCAACAACAAAATTGGAACCCCAGTTTGTGGCTGTAGCGAGCGCAGAACCCATGGATCGCACATTTAAAGGAAACAACTCTGACTGCTGCCAGGGAACATTGCCTAACCCAAAAGCATAGGATGCGGTATACACCGTGAGGCATAGAAGGATTGCAATGGGAAGCAATGACTTGTTTGGGCTTTCTGCCTCGGTTTGAGCCTGCGGTCCGAAAGCTGATTTGGGCAATTCCACGGAAGAGAACAATACAGCGCACACAATGAGAGATATAGCCATCACAGGTATCGAATAGAGTAAGATACGGCGGCGGCCAATCTTGTCGATAAGGGCGAAGGCAAAGAGCGTGAATATGAAATTGGTCATGGCCACCGACAGCGAACTTAGGGTTGGAGAGGAGAAAGAAAGAAATGAAAATATGGTAGCCGAAAAATACATCAGGCTATTGAATCCCACGAGTTGTTGTAGCCCTTGCAGAGTCATCGCGATGATCAAAGCCCGTCGATTTCCACCGACAAGAAAAAGGTCTTTTGAAAGACGCAACAGATTACTGGCCCACTGAGGCATGTCCCCAGAAGATTGGGTGTTTCGACCGAGCTCCTCTTCTTCTTCAGCTACCTCTTGCTGTATGTCCCGAAGGATGTGTTTAGCGACTTCAAGACCATCGGTATGGCCCTGGTATACCTTTGCCAAGACATTGATAGCTTGTGTGTCACATCCGACCTGGACAAGCCAGCGAGGAGTTTCGGGCAGAACAACAACAATGCCGAACTGCAAGACGGCGGGTAATATTCCCAGTCCCACTATCCAGCGCCAGCCGTGATTCACTGAAGAGAAAAGCCACCCGACAATATAGGCTATCACCTGGCCACCGGTGATAAACAAGCATAGGATAGTCACTAGTCGCCCTCGGACTTGAGATGGCGCCAGCTCCGAAATGTATCTGTGGAAAAGCGTCAATTGTCTTATTACACCATTGAACCAAGTGGCAGAGGACGTACAGTGGAGTCACTAGGCTTGCACTCCCAACTGCTAGCCCAACAATACTGCGACCAGCTATCATACCCCATACATCATTTGTTACAGCTTGGATCATCGCACCGAGGGCGAACAAGATATCAGCAACGAGGATAACCTTTCGACGACCGAGTTTGTCTGCCAGGATTCCCGCCAGCGGACTGGCTAACAGAGCAAATAAGCTAGTACAGGATGTGATGAGACTCTTGTCTAATGTATTTAGAGGACGGCTAGAGAGGTCGGATCCGATTGACACCAGCATCGAGGAAATCACACCTGTACTTCAAGAGCTGGATGTCAGCTCGACTCGCTAGGCTGATGCACAGATACCACATGGTAAACACATACTCATAGCCAAATAATAGACCACTAATACCCGCAGAGAATGTCAAGGCCCAGACAAACCATCCTCCGGAGTAGGTGGTATCGAACTGGGAGCGGGAAGAGCTGGTGTCACGGTCTCCAGTCGCCAGATTTGTCGCCCGATCGGATGCTAGGAGGGGTGCATTGGAGTCAAAGTGGTCGGTGTCGTCTCCGCGAGACATGCTTTGAAGTTCTGTTTCCTCCGGCGATTCATCCGGAGGCATTCCAGTGCTGCGTGCTTTGGCCGGGTGTTGAGTGTCGTCAGTTGACGTCCATGCGACGGATGTTCGAAGCTCACAAGACCCACTTTCCCCAGTTCTTCCAATCTTAGCTCATCCCGCCTCGGCATGCCTTCCTACTCCGTTCATCAACTGGATGATACGTTTTTTGGTCATTTTAATCCTTCATGACATGAGATTTTGGGGCGTCTATATACTGTGATACCAACACAAGTATTTCCTTCCATTTAGTGAGCTACAGTCACCCCAGCCTCGTTCGCTTGCGCACTGATCATCTTCTTGTACGCGTTGACGGTGCCATCAAACTTGTGCACCGTGCCCTTGTCACAGACCCAAAGACTCTTGCAGACATTTTGAAGCATAGTAACATCGTGAGATACCATGACAACACCACCATCGAATCTTTGCAATGCGTCTGAGAGCGCATCCATACCCTCAATATCCAGATGGTTAGACGGTTCGTCAAGGACGAGGATGTGTGGATTTGTCAGAGACAAACAGGCAAATGCCACACGAGACTTCTGACCTCCAGACAGGAGTTCCATTCTTTGAAGACCAGTCATGCCAGTGATACCAAATCTACCCCAGCGGCGTTAGTCAGATCATGTATTACCATATCTTAATGGGAGTTATTGACTCACGCTCCGAGGTGCCTGCGGTATTCTTCGTCTGTCTTTCCAGGATACGTCTTCGCCATGAAACTCACTGCACTCGTAGTGAGATCCAAAGCGTCCACATGATGCTGTGCGAAGTATCCGATCCGCAGCTTTCCGTGCTGGGAAATCAAACCACTTGTCGGTTGCAGCTGACCAGTCAACAACTTCAGCATCGTTGTCTTACCAGCACCGTTGGGCCCGACAATTCCTATCCGGGAATCAAGCTGTACATCTAGGTCAACGTTCTTCAGGAGAGGATTGTCTTTAGTGTAACCGAAAACGACTTCAGACATCTGCACGATGGGTGGAGAGAGCTTTTCGACGTCAGGGAACTTGAAATGCACCACATAGTCACTCTCCGGAGCCTCCAATACAGGCATTCTCTCAAGTTTCTTGATTCTCGACTGCGCTTCGGAGGACTTGGCCGCGTTGTAACGGAATTTGTCAATGAACGCTAATCCTGCATTAGTCCTCTTTTTTCTGCCCAACAGGATTCCACGGCAAGGAGTTCACAAACCTTGTAGATGAGCTCTTTCAGCCATCTGCTTCTCATATTCACGCTTCGCATTCTTCTTTCGCTCCTCCTTAGTCGCATAGAATGAATCTATCAATTGTTAATGACTGCATTTGACAAGTGAGTAGCAGAGGAAAGCAGGCGGAAACGCACCGAAGTTGGCTCCCTTGTAGTAATCAAGGCGTTCCGAATGTTGGTGGACAATATCCGTCGCGACTTCGTTCAAGAAGGCTCGATCGTGAGAAACCACTAGAACGGTACTTGGGTAACCTTGGAGGTAGTTGGACAAGAAAGTGATGGACGGAACGTCCAACATGTTCGACGGTTCTAGTGCAAGTTAGCAACTGTCTTGACCGCCGGGCACATCCAAACTGACCGTCGAGAAGAAGAAGATCAGGCTCGCAGAACAGCGCTCGTGCAAGTGCCAGACGCATACGCCAACCACCGGAGAAGGTCTTGGTTGCAAATTGTTGTCTTTCGGGGGAGAATCCTAGACCCGCCAATATACTAGCTGCGCGAGACTCTGCTTTGTCGGACTCCATCTCCGCAAGCTTTCCGTAGATATCATTCAACGTTATATCAAGACCTTCTCTCTCATGGTCCAATTTGGCAGCGTCTTTCGACGTATCTGCCATGGATGATCGTTCAGCCTCAATTTCGGTCAACCGCTTGGATATTTTCTGCGAAAAGAATTAGAATCATCGGTTTTCAGCATGGAGAACGGTGGAGATTCTGACATCTTGATCCGCAAGCAGACGTTTGCGCCACACGTCGGCATCCAGGACAGCTTGAAGAGCCGGCGTATCGTCACCGGTAATCTAGTATTGTTAGCAGCGAGTTCTCCCGTGGGGATGAGACTATACGCGACGCATCACTGACCTCTTGTTCGACATGCAGAATGGAGATGTGATTCGGAATGGCTACTTCTCTGCGACTCAAGGCGCGAAGAAGGGTGGACTTTCCGATACCGTTCTGACCGACCAGACCATACCGATGACCGTATGCCAACGTGAACGAAGCATCGGTCAAGATACGTTGACCACCAACCGAGATATCGATGCTGTCAATCTTAATATCTTTGCTCTTCGACTGAGAGTCTGAGCCCAGTTGGAGGGGATTGACAGCCATGAAGAACTCTTCATAGGACATGGCATCATCTGGCTGGTTGAGCAGACGGGAGGCCTCATATTCGACCGTCTTCATCTGTTTCTTCTCCTGCTTGGCCCGAATCTTCCGCTCCGCCTTTTCGAGCTTCTTGCGGTCGACGCGCGACTCGACCTTTCTGCTGTTTGCAGATTCCAAGTCCACGTTGCCGCCTGCAAGTCCCAGAGTCGACGACATGTTCCGCTGCGAACCAACGTTGATGGCCTGATCTAGCTTCTTTGCTGTAAACGGCATTTCCCTGCGCTCCGCATCCATCCCGTTGGAGGCGCTCAAAGAGGAGATGAATTTTTCCACCAGGTTGCGGATCGCGATTTCGTTTTGTTCAGAAAAGTCTCCAGAGGCGGAGACTAGGAGTTCCGTCACCATATCGGCGGCTTCGGACAACGGAGAGGGGGCATTGGCATCCTCAACATAGGCTTTGGAGGCATGGGTCAGGTAGCCCTATAATTTTTTTTTCCTGGTTAATATCACTCTGAATACTATCGCTCGATGGCGTGGGAGCCTACCACTGAGTACTCGGAGATCACATGGTCGAGACCTGGAATCTGAGATTGGAGTTCCGCCTCCATTTTGACGTAGAGCTGGCGACCTAGTCGTCGATCTCCAAGCTAGATCTTGACACGAGAAAAGCGGACGCGAGAGATCCCGGATCACCACACACGAAAATGGTTATGCGCCGTGGCGTTGCGTGGAATGTACGATGGTGTTGAGCGAGCACTTTTTTCCGGCCTGGATCTGGAGAGCTTGAAGTGGCGGCAGGCGGTTGTGGGGTCAGCGCTGTCCCCGAATTGGCCGGTTGTCTCTAACACAGATCCAGAAGCCTCTGAGGGTCTACGTCGTTGAGACTACATACTGGAGGAAATTTAGAAGGGGACCAGAGGGCTATTCCTCACCTCTTTGGCCAAAGGACTTATTGACCACCTTTTGGTGTGGCATACAAGTACCCTGCTTCATCAGTGCGCCTTGACGTCCACTATTTCTCTGTACTCCCTCTATTCTGCCAGATCTTACCGCCTGGTTCCAGGATAACGTGAAAATGATCAATCATGAATTGCCCCGGATTTTAACGTTCGCTTAACAATTGGGCAGCCAACTGCAGATTAAAGTACCTATCATATGCGCACTTGGAATGTGCCGATGATTCGGAATCCACAACCTCAAGAGCATTGCTCACTAGATGCGCCCGCCAGGACTTCTGCGCGCGCATACTACCTCGCAGTACTGAGCTACTGTTATTGCTCTCGAAAGCTAACGGAAATCGACCCCGTCTGGCTTCAGGGTCCAGACTGTGATTGTTTACTTGATTGAGACGCAAACAAACATCTCTCAAATGAGCGGTGAAGTGATAGGCTGTTGCGAGGATTGTGTAAATTGAGTTGCGCATGATCAGCGTTTAGACAGTTGTCCATGGAACCGTGCAGTCCTGGCTAGCTTTCACAAGTCTGAGAGAGGGAGTTCTTCTCCTCTTTCTCCGCCTGCGATTACGATGGGGGGAGCTGGTTGTCCATGGTGATCCGGGTCCATTGCATCTGGCCATCCTTGCCAGCTTCAGATAGATTGGCACTCAGACTCTCTGAACAGCGATGATCCGAAAAAAGGGGGGTCTTCGCCCCAATCTGGGTTGAATGCTTGTCCTATTCTCCCCCAGGATCGGGCCATCCCTCTGCGACAATTCATAGGCTTTTACTGAGGATGATTTGGTGAGGAAGCTTGTTCGTCGTAACGAGAGGATGGCCGCTAACCCTGTCCAGCAAGGGCGTTAAACAAGGGAGCGTGCCTGAAACAAGGGGAGCTGAGAGCGAGAAGGATGTTGACAGGGGCTGAGCCCTTGATGGCTATGGCTTGGGCTAACCGTCTCCAGCGTAGATAGCTGCGAACTTTAAGCCATCTTGGGCTCTCGCAGGCGGGTGGGACGGTCAATAAACCTCCACCACAGTGATGGAATGCCTGAACAATGCCGAGCTTCTTCTCTCGGGAAAGCGGGATATAAGACCCCTTCGAATGTGATTGTGATGGTGTGCGTTCCCAGGGATGTCCATCTGCAAGGTACCGCCGACCTTCTGTCTCGGAGCAACCGCTCGAGTGTCACCTGTATCCATCCGTACCGGGAAGAGTCTTCCACTGTTTCCTGGTAGGATCGACAGTAGAGGGGATCTTTTTCCCGAGGACTGACCATCGGACGAACAAATCAGAGTTCGATGATGATTCCGCGCGTGAGGAAGAGAAAAGGTCCGGTCAGGTCGGTACGGAGCCGGACCGTCAACTCGGAAGTCCACCACCACAGAGTCCAGAGTAGGACATGGATCTTTGCTGGGCCGGGCGGATGCCCTAGCAACACCTCATCACGTCACTCCTCATATCGACAAACATTTTGAACCCGTCTCGACTCGAGAGAAGGGGGTACAGGGACCCAGCCCACTGGCGTCATCTGAGCGGGGATGCCCTGAATGATCGTGTTGCCAACCAAGCTAAGCGACGGGGTAGGAGCTGTTAATAGTATCCCAATTGATTAATCAAGGGCATCGGATGCCTTGCCTACCGGGCCAACATTTGTCAACCATGGCACACGGGACGAACGTCCAGGATTTTGCAGGCGACCCATGCACTATTCCCGGACGAGACCGATCCCCAGGCTCCACTGGTCCGGTCGGAGATATTTCCCTTCGAGAAAGTTGCAGACCACGTTCCTTTTGGAACCAAAACGCGGGAGGCAATGGATCTATCACTTTCGATCGGCCCTGTTGCTCCTCAAATAAGCTTACCAGCCACCGTTGACCTGACATGTTGACACCTGAGAGGTCGAGTGGCCGGTTCGTCGGGCGGGCTTGCTTTTTCCGCCGCGGTTCGCTGCCGTCCCGATGCGTTGTTCGGTTTTGCGTCTTTTTTGTTTGCATCTTATGGCCGATGCAACGGATCGGATGGGACCACCCTAGGGATCTGGCCCGTGAACCAGATGATAAGCTCGGTCGACGACCTGAGTCGATGGGGCTGTCGTCATTTTCTGGAGCACCGGGAAATTGGGCACATGGACAGCAACTCCTTGATCCCATCCGGTTCCTTCTTCATGGGAAGACATTAGACCATAGGAACGATTATGGTTTAATGGATATCGATCCCGCCGGTTCCTTTCGTACGTGTCCCCTGGAACCGCGCGGTGACAATGGTGGGAAATTCCTGGCTTCCATGGTTCGTCCCGAGGAACCGGCCGACGATCAACCTGGCGCGGGACGACGGCGGACAGACGATGGTACTCTGTATGTACTCCGTACATTGTCGTCTCGAAGAAGGAGGGAGTCAGTACGACTATGTACTATGTACTGTGGAAGATCAGGTCCCATCGTGATGGCTGTCCCCGGGCCGGCTGACTTCTTCGCTCAGCCGAGGCGGCAGCAGCAGGCGAGAAGTGGGGATCCGACTCGGCGAGGTCCCATTTGCGTTCAGGATCAGCGAGACAATCTTTGCTCGATCTGACGGGGGATGGGGGATGAGGCTGGAGGAGGAAACGTTGCCGAAATATGGCGTATGGGTTGTACGGTGTGGTGGATGAGGGGACTACGATGGAGATTTGGTCTCGGGGTGTCCGGCCAGTTCTACTGATGCGTGTGTGAGTACTGGGTCGAGGCTGTCGGTGTGTGCGAGTGAGTACTCGGGAGGATGTCGGTATCTTTTCTGATGGAGAGAGAGAGAGAGAGAGAGAAGATGGGAAGTTTGGGGCGGTCAGAGACGACCACTGGTGCTGAAAGGCTTCCTCTAAAAACAAAAATATATATATAAAATTTTATATATA